>QJNX01000319.1:0-68881 GCA_004155925.1 Monosporascus sp. MG133
ATTTATTTATTTATTTATTTATTTATTTATTTATTTATTTATTTATTTATTTATTTATTTATTTATTTATTTATTTATTTATTTATTTATTTATTTACTTATTTATTTATTTATTTATTTATTTATTTATTTATTTATTTATTTATTTGTTTATTTATTTATTTATTTATTTAAAAGTAATAAGTTATCGAAAACTTAAGTTTAATATTAATTTATTTAAAAACATTATTACCGAATTTAGATATAAAAAGTTTATTTTAGTTAAAAAAAAATTTTAATATTCCGTATTTATCGAAAAAATATCGAATAAAAGCATAAATTAATTATTTTATTATTACGATTTTTTTAAAAAGAAAAAAATATTTATATTTAGTAAATTTATTAATAATAATTTATATAATATTATACTTAATTTTAAGAACGGGATTCTTTAATATAAAAAATTAATAATAAAATTTTAAATTTTAATATTTTATATCTTATTAAATATATTTATAGGTTATAATAAATTATATGGCTTATAATAAGTTGCTTTAATTTTATTGTAAATATTATAATCTTTAATTTTTTTTAAAAAATTTTAATAGAATTTTAAAAAATTATATTTCTTTTAAAATTCTTTGGTAATTTTAAATATTTCTTAATATTTGTATAAAAAGTTTTTGTAAAATTCTTTAATAAACTTTTTTTATTGTTAATAGGGGATATTAATCATGCCGCGGAATAATAATTAACTTTTATCGTTTTTTTTTATATTCTTTTTATTTTTTTAGGTCGTAAAAGTTTTTAAATTAAATTAATTCCTTCGAAATTAGTTATTTTAAAGTTATATATAATTATGTTATTTTATCGTTTTTATAATATAATACTTATATATATCGTTTGGAAATTTTAAGTCGTAATTTTTTTGTTAGCTTAAAATATCCGTTTAAATATTTTTTTTACCTTTAATATAATAAATCTTAAAGTTAAATTTAAATAGAAAATTATTAAATTTTTATAGTATTTATTTAGTTTTTAAGTTATTATAAATCGAATAAAATTTTTATGGTTTAAATATATATTAAATGATTCTTTAATTTTATTAAAAATTAATTGTTAGCAATCTTTTATCGTAAATAAGGTATTTAAATTTTATAGCCTTAAAAGCCTTAAAAAAACATGTAATTAAATATTATTTTCCGTTATTTTTTAGTTATTTTAAAATTATTTTAAAAGCATAATTTAAAGCGTTTATTTTAAATTATTTTTTTTTATTATGGTTTGGTAATTTAATTACCGGGGCGCTAATAATTTTTTTCTTAATTTTTTTTAAGAATTCGAATTCTTTTTTAATATATTTTTTAGTAATAAGTTTAATTAAACGGTTGGCAAGTTTACCGTAATCTTGGATTAAAGGTTATATATAGCTAATAAATTCTAAAAATTAGCAGATATTAATAATAATAACTTTATCTGGAATTGGCCAGTTTTTAACGGTTTTTAACTTTAAATCTTAGATTTAAATTTATTTAGGGGTAATAATAAAGCTTAAAAAGTTTAGCTTTTAAATATATTAAACGCTCTTTTTAGCATTTATTAATAAATTAACTTTTTCGAATATTTTTAATATTTACGTAATATATTTTTTATATTTTTCCAAAGTTTTTAAGTAAATAAAAACGACTTTATTTAAAAGTTTCCGTAGGATAATAGTAAATATATGCTAAAAGTTGGTTAGGGTATTAATTAATCCTTACGTTATAATTTTGTATTCGTAATATTTATAAATAATTTTAAAGGCAGTTTTTTATTTTTCGTTTTTAATTATTCGAATTAAATAATAACCGTTTAATAAGTTTAAGGCTATAAATTATTTAACCTTTTAATATTTTCTTTTATAATATTTATTAACGTTAAAAAATATTTATTTTTAATAGTAATATTATTTAATTATTAATAATTATATATTCGTTAATATATTAAATTTTTATTTTAATTAATTTTAATTTTGTTATCCTTTATTTTTGGTACCATTATAACTGGACACCCTGCAGGTAATTCGGACTTTTATATATAATCTTTTTCAAAATTTCGTTAAAAACTTTTCCAAAAAGTTTTAACTTTTTTAGGGTTTATATAATAAATTTAATAAAGCTTTAAATAATATCCTTTTTTAATAAAAATCTTATAATCCTATTAGTTATAATTAGGTAATTTTTTTCAGGTTCGTTTATTATAAATTATTATTACTTAAAACTATAAAAATATACCTTATATTCCATATTTCCTTATTAAAACTAGCTCCAAAAAATGCCCCGCTTAAAAAAATTTCGAAATCGAAAAAACCGATAACGAATACGAAATCGAAAAAATATTAGATTTTAAAATGATTAAAAATAAGATTTAATACCTGGTTAAATAGATAAATTACTTACCGGAAAATAATATATAAAAACCATTTAAGTATTTAACGAATAGGATAAACCTGGTTAAAAACTTTTACCGGCAAAATCCTAACCGACCGTTTCTAGTCCAGCCAAAATCGCAGGCGATAACGGTCCCTTATCCAGGTCCAGATTTTTAGCATTTTACCCGAAAAAAGTAAACGTTTTTATTATAGCATTTATTTTAAAAGCAAGTTACGTTTATTTTGCTTTTATACGACGTTATTTTTCTTTCACTTTTTTTTAATTTTGCTATTAATCCCGTTTAAATCCTTTTTTTAAAATAACGACGGCCTTTTTTTTTAAAAATATCTTATTAAAATCGTAATCGTTTTAAACGATTTAAAAAAAATTAAAGAATTTTTTACCTTACGTTATTTTTTTTTTGTAAACGGTTATATTTTTTTTAAACGGTTATATTTTTTTAAACTTTTTGCCAAAGAATTTATTTCTAATATATTATACGTTAAACGTTAATAACGGGTATAATAGCTATAACTTGGAATGCTTATTACGTAAAAACATTTGGTTTCTTTAGAATGGATATAATTCGAACAAAAAATAATTTTTAAACCAAACTTTTCGATATTTGTTGCGCGGGTGGTATAAAATCTTTACTAATACAAACGCGGTTTTTTTTTTCTTTTTTTTTAAACGTAACCTATCATAATAAAGTTAACCGAAGGGAACTTAAAAAACCTTTCCGTTAAAAATAAAAAGGATACTTACGGTTTTTATCTTTGGGATAAAAATCCTTAAAAAAAGGAAATAATGTTATAATATAAAAACAAGGGTTTTTATCTTAAAGAAACCGACCTTTGGAACCTGGCGTAGGTTTTAGGCGGATAAACTTCGGACAAGGAAAAGCTTGGCTTTTCCTATTAAGAACTAGGTAATCTAAATAATCTAGTTAATCTGCCAGATTACATAAATCACATAGATCCTAGGTATACTTATTAAAATTCGGGATGGATATATAATAATCGGTTTCCTTTATAAATAATACTTGTTTAATTTCGTTCCTTAATTATTAATTTAAATTTTTAACTAAAGGTAACTATACCGTTCTTTAATTACGGGAAAATTTCGCACATTTTTTTAACGAATACTTTATTTAATATATTATTATTACCTGCAAATTATGACCCCCCATTTCGGATACTGCTTATACCTCCAGGTGGATGTATAACAGGTTCGTTACATTATATTCGAATACTTACAAACAGATTTTATCCTAATTTTTTAAAACTTTTAGGAAATATCGAAATGCCGTAATTAATATATTTTATTTCCATTTTTAAAGTAAATATTCTAAATAAAGCCTAAATATTTATCGGTCGCAAATATAACGTATTTATATTTTTTAAGGTTTTTTTCGAAATTTATAAAATCGATAACGATTCGTTATCCTAATCGGAACGTTCCTTTTTTCGGCTTTCGGCATATTTATTTTTTGGCCTTCGCCTTATTATATGCTTAATCTTCGACTGTTGTTGGATTTTTCAGGCGGACTTTCCTTATATAAAACTGCAACTAGACGATTATTTCGGGCCCTAGGTATTTTAATTTTAGGTGCTATATTATGCCGTTACTAATTCGTAATAATCTTGTTATATATAAATTAACGTTTCGTTTATAAGATATAAAGGCTATATAAATAATTATTACGTTAATATTTTCGATAATAAATTAATTAAATTTATTTATTAACGTAATAATTATTTAATTAAATTTATTTCGAATAAAATCTTTATTTTTCCGGTTATTTTATTAGTACCCCTTTTTCCGGAGTTGCCGGAAAAATACCAGATTATATATATAATTTTCGTAATAGGTTACGTTATATAAACGTAACGTTTTCGGGCTTATAAAACTTTAAAATAAAACGTTTATTTTGCCGTATTTATTAATCGGAACGAAACTTTTCCTTACGTATATTCCGTCGTTTTAAATTATCGTTTTATAATTTAAAAACTTATTAATAAGATTAAAAATATATATCGTAAATTTTAAGTTTAAAATAAATAAATTTTTAAAAAATAAAACGTAACGTTTATTATGTTACGTTAATTAAAAATTAAAAAATACGTTAAAATTCGTTTTATTTTCTTTAGAAATTAATTTATTTTTTAAGTAATTAATTTTTTTATAATTTTTAATATACGGTTAATCTTTTCCTTTAGGGATTAATCGGCAACAATACGTTTTTAAACTAATATTACCATTATTTAATTAAAACGGAAATTTTTTAAAATTTTCTTAAGGAACCTATAAAAGTATTTAGGTAATTTATAATAAAAGCTTAAGTAAACCTTATAACGTATACCTTACGTATCCGATTTTTAACGTTTTCGTTTATTATTATTATAACTCGCTTAAGAATTATTACGACTATTTCGTATCGGCCTTTTTTTAAAAGTCTTATTACGTAATTAATTATTAATATCCTTAATCTTTTTTTAATTAAAATCGTCCTAATTCGAAAAGTTTACAAAAATCCCGTAAAAAGTTAAAAACGTTACTTTAACGTTTTTTGTTAATTATTATGGATTTATTATAATTTAATAAATTAAAAAGCTAATTTTAATTTCCAAATAATTAATTATTTTTTTTCGATTTTATATTATTTTAAAAATATAAATAAATTAGATTAATTAAACATAATTAATATTATTATTATATATAATTAATTTATTCAAATAACCGGTATAATCGTTTCGGAAATTTTATAACGTTAACCTTAAATTATAATTTTTTATTACTTTATTATTTACTTATTAAACTTTTTAATAATTTTTAGAACTTATTTTAATCGTTTTTCGTATTCGCGCTTAATATTTATAATTAATTAATTATTATAATCCTTTCCGGCCTTTTATAATTTAACGTACTAATTTTTAAAATCGTCGTCTGGACTTAAATAAATTTACTTAATCGATAAAAAATATTATCCAGAACTTATTTTATAAATTCGTTAAAATCTTTTCGGAAATTTTTATATTTTTAATCTAAATAAATATAAATCGTAAAATTTTAATTATAAATTTATCTACCTTCGGTCGTTATTTTAAAAGTATTTATCGGATAACCCGTTTTATTAACTTTTTTAATTTACATAATTCCTTCGAAA
Organism: Monosporascus sp. MG133; assembly: GCA_004155925.1. Classification (NCBI taxonomy): domain Eukaryota; kingdom Fungi; phylum Ascomycota; class Sordariomycetes; order Xylariales; genus Monosporascus; species Monosporascus sp. MG133. The sequence continues at coordinate 5,557 of QJNX01000319.1, forward strand.
AATAAATTAATTTTTTGCGTTAATTAACAAAATTATCTTTTTAAATAAAAGGTTATATTAAGTTACGTAAATTTAATAAATTATAAAAAATTTTAATTAAAATTAATATATTTTTATAAATTATATTTTTTAATTTTAATTTTAATTTCGTTTTTAAATTTATCTTAATCTTTAAAACTATTATAAATAACTACGGACGTTATCGGTACGGTCGTTATTATAACTAATAAAAAATATAAATAATTATTATTAATACATAACTTATATCGTATTAATAATAACTAATTTATTAATAATAACGCAAATTAAGCGAATAAAATTTTTAATTATCAAATATAAAGGTTATTAATAATATTATATTATATAACTAGTTGTAGGCGTTCTAGAACGCGTATTATACTTTAATATAATCTGTTTACGGAACATATATAGTCCAATTAAAGGGAGCCTTTCCGTATATAGAGTGCTAGTGCACCCCTGCTAGCTGACATATATTACGTATATAAATAACTTCCGCGGCCTTTTCCTTTTCGGTAATTAGCTTTCGTTTAATAAAGACTTTATCCTTATATATAAGAAAGTATAATAACGGATAATTTAAAATATAACTTAAATTAAATAAAAATGTTACGTAGATATTATCGCTTAAGAAAATAAAGGTAAGGCTTTAAGTTTTTATGAGAAAAAAGTCTTCTTATTACTCGGCAAAATTAACAACAAAATAAACTTCCCGAAATCAAAAAAAAAAATAAAAATTTAAAAAAATAAAAAATAAAAATAAATAAATATTAATGATCTTAATTGCATAATTATGCGTAGCTGTCAGTCTGGAGTTAATTGATTAAATGGTTGTTGAGATATTTTTAATTGCGCTGAAGGGTTGTGTTGTTAATGGCTTCAAAAATAGGTGGCGCGTTGATGGGGTGGCTCGTTGGTGGGGGGTTGCCTTAATGGCTATGTGCCCATGGAAAGAGCTTCCGTACAAGGCATCGTTCCCAGATAAAGGGAGCCCCAGCGAACTCATTATATCCGAAGAGTATATCATTAATCTCTTCTCCGGCAACTCTATCAGCGACCTCAGTGCAACGGTCGGTCAGAGTATCTAGCCGTTTGTTGACACGATTGTCAATTAGCCCCCGGTCAAGAGGAGGTGTAGTTTCTGGCAGCTGTCAGAACATAAAGGGGCATGAGGCTCGTCGAGCGTCATTGCAGACCCGAGCTCGATGAAATCTGAGAGCTACTGTACCTAGACTAGACAAGAATCCTAATGTAGGAGAGAGGAGTCCAAGTACATAGTTGAACGCCTAAGCCGCGAGCATTCAATCTATGGATTGTGAAGGAGGATTGCATTTACAGCTTTGAAGTGGATCAAGTCAGACGAAAGAACACAGCAGAGCGGCATCAATTCCGGAGAGGACCATCAAACCGTGGAAACTCCGGCCGCAGAAGACATACGACTTCGAGAACTCCAACGTCATTGACCCCGCAGATGGCGTCGTCCACTCGAACATGGAAGTGAGGCTCGCGGGCGGCCTTATCCAGTACGTGAAGGACCAGAGGTGGAACTTGCCAGCGACTGCCGGGACTCGACCGTGGTGGACCTAGCCGGGGAAGAAATACATCTGCCCTGGCCTCATCGACTGGCACGTCCACCCGAGCTCCGTACCGGGCGACACGGGCTTGGCGGGCGCCATCCCCTCGAGCCCCGCCGTCTCGTCCATGCAGCAGCCGTTCGCCTGCGCGCAGATGTTGAGGTGGGGTTTCACGACGGTGCGCCACTCCGGGGGCGCGACGCTCGCCCTCAAGGAGGCCATCGAGGACGACATATTTCCCGGTCCGCGGCTCTTCATCGCGGACTCCGCGCTCTCGCAGACGGGCGGGCACGGCCGCATCCACTCAACGCACGACCGCCGGGGAGCTGGCGGGATATGCTGCGGCGGCGAGCACGCGTTGGGGCTCTCGGTCGTCTGCCCGAGTGCACGGCGGGCGGCGTGCGAGCAACTGCGCACGGACGCAGACTTCCTCAAGATCATGGACCGCGGTAGGGGTGGCGACGCCGACCGACCGCCTCGAGAACACGCAGTTCAAGGCCGACGAGGTGAGGGCCATCAGCGAGGTGGCGCGGAGCTACGGCACCTGGGTCACGGCGCACGCGTACGCGCAGCGCGCCATCCGCCAGGCCGTCGACAACGGCGTCGAGGGCATCGAGCACGGCAACCTCCTCGACGATGACACGGCGCGCTATATGGCCGAGCGCGGCGTCCGGCTGACGCCCACTCTAGTGACGTGCGACGCCATGGCGCCGACAAGTACGCCGACTTCCTGCCGCCCGAGAACCAGCAAAAGAACCAGGAGGTGCTGGCACGGGGGCTGTGCTCCATCGAGATCGCCGCGAGGGCCGGCGTCGCGATGTGCTTCGAATCCGACCAGCTCGGGCCCCTAACGGCGGGGTAGTTGAGGGAGTTCGGCATCCGCGCGAGGGTCCCGAACAGCAAGGAGGTGCTGCAGTGCGCGACGGTCAACGCCGCCAGGGTGCTGAGGCAGGATGGATTCCGGGCCAGGTCAAGGCCGGCTTCGCGGGCGATGTGCTGATTCTGAACGAGAACCCGCTGGACGATGTTAGTATCCTCAATAACTCTGAGAGACATGTGCTGGTCGTCATCAAAGACGGCCAAGTTTATGAGTCAAGGTAAGTCTGCCTCGATCCTCTCAAAACGTTCACGCTCCTCGGCCGCGTCTGCACTCGGGGACGAATACACACGTGACTCCCTTTCGAGGAACCCATACAATCGCTGACACCGAAGGGTATAGTTGGTTTTGTTACCAGAAGACGTAAAGGAGCCGAAGCGCGCGATAGAATAGGCCCATGATAAAGGTAGGATCATGAAACGCTCTCAGGCATAAGCTGATGCAGTGTGCCAGGATATACATCGTAGCGTGCTGTTGCCCATCAGAATGGTAATGGTAACGGGAAGGGAAGCGAATACTTATCACGAGCGTCGTGTCTAGGCAGGTTACGGATGGCATCAGCCTCGGAACCAAGAGAAACCATACATCAAACATAGCCATCCCCGGGCGGGGATCCCAGCTATGCTCTCTGAACCTCTCCTGAGGCAAATTATATTTACCTAGAAGGACAGCATGGCTCTCATTATGAGTGTCCCAGGATGACATCGTATATCGTTTTCCCGGGCCCTCAGGACCATCTGATGTCTGTTAAGCGGATATTTGGGTATTGCAGCTTCGAACAGGCCTAGGCCCTCAGTATGCGTCGTTCGGTATAAGTGTATTCCGCAGAATATTTAGGCCACATCTGGAAGACATTGCGCCCGAAAGATTGTTAAGCGTCCGCTAAAGCCAGAGTATCCGAGTAGATTCATGAGCGGTATTGAGCAATACTTCTGTCACTTCATGTGCAATGCTTACTTGATATATACAACGGAAACGCATCTCGTTCCATCACAACGAGTCCAAGCCCTCCGTCGGCCTCGGACCCCCCTTACTCCGCACCACCTCCTCGGCCCCGCTCGCCTTCCAGGCGCTCACGATCAGGTTGACGATGTGGTCCACGCCGACGCCCTTCTTGACCTGCGCGAACACCGTGGGCCCGCCGTCGCGCATCTTGCGGGCGTCGCGCTCCATGACGTCGAGGGCGGCGCCGACGGCCTCGGCGAGATCCGTCTTGTTGACGACGAGCAGGTCGCTCTGCGTGATGCCGGGGCCGCCCTTGCGCGGGATCTTGTCGCCGCCGCTCACGTCGATGACGTAGATGATGTAGTCGGCCAGCTCGCGGCTGTAGTTGGCCGCCAGGTTGTCGCCGCCGCTCTCGATCAGCAGCAGGTCCGCCCCGCCGACGGACGCGTGCAGGTCCTCGAGCGCCGCCAGGTTCGCGCTGATGTCCTCCCGCACCGCCGCGTGCGGGCACCCGCCCGTCTCGATGGCGCGGATCCGCGACGCCGGCAGCGCCCGGTGCCGCGTCAGGAACTCGGCGTCCTCACGCGTGAAGATGTCATTCGTCACCGCCGCGATGTTGTACTTGGTGCGCAGCGCCAGGCAGAGCGCGAGCATGAGCGCCGTCTTGCCCGATCCGACGGGTCTGGAGCGCGGTTCGGTCAGCTTACGATTACCTATATGGTTCGGGTTGTGTGCGGTTTGCGCAGGAAAAGCTCCCACGCTCCAGCTTGAATGCGCTCTTGTCATGTGACATCTATCATATGCAGGCTTGTGGCAATCCTGCCATTCGGTTGTGAGCCGGTATCACTTGATGCGCATGTATGCATGCCATATGTGCACGAGGGCAGTGCGTAGCCCTGCGGCTTCAGTCCGTATAAAACCACGTAGCCCGACACTGGGAGCGACCCAGAGCCGCTACAGAGCACCTGAGTAAGGAGAACACGGATAACAAGGACGCCTTTCCCTGTCCCAATAAAAGGAACAAAAATCAGAGGTAATTCCGAGAAACCTACCCTCCAATACCAATAGTAAACGCCCTCTCATTCCAGTCGCGGCCTTCGACTATGGGCATCTCCCGACCCAGGTAGCTGCCCGGCCCGTCGAGGATCTCATGGGAGTGACCGTGCTCTGCAGCGGAGAAGCCATCATGAGAATGGCCGGTTACGCCGTCGTGGGAGTGAGTATGAGACATCTTGGGTGGATAATATTGACCCAAAATAATAAGATGGAAGATCCAATTGTACTTGTATATTAACCTTGGAACAGCGCAAGAAATATGTATGCGGAACTTCCAAGTTGTTCCTATTATGGACTCCGGTCTCCTCTTACGATAGGAGGGCGCCTGTAAATGGAGGGGCAATTCTCTCCTTACACCTTTTTCTGTATGAGGGGCCATTCATCCGAACTCTATCATACCCCACCTCCCCAAGTCCTTGGGAAAAGGCTGATCAGCGACTCTTATCCACTTAAGGTTCATATCTTTTAACGTCAAAACAATGCCTCTTCCGTTAAACGGGTTTGGTTTATGAGACGGCTTATTCACAGGTAAAAGCGATAGGTACGAAGAGCAGTAGAAGAGGAGTAGCGAGTGTTTAGCCGTTATATCAGCTTTAAACCTTTATTTTCGGTTCCGACCACAGAGTTATACCTCATCACCTCTGCATGCTTTACACAAAAAGAAAATAACTTATGTCCGAGGTCCCATAAGTACAAACAAATTTACTTCTACTCTTACGAAATATCGCCGTTTTGGATTATGTTAAAGGAGCCCACCCACCCTCATCTACGCTTGGGATGGTGGTAGCACTGGATTGTGGGCCAGTCGTATTCCCGCCGGAGTTTCCTTAGCCCCACACTGCCCCATCCGATCCGATTCATATCTTTTTACATTGCCCAATACCGTCAAGTCCGTTCAAGAAAAGAATCTCGATTGGTTTAGTGGTCAGGATACCTACTTACCGAGGTCCCATACTTCTACTCTTACGAAATATAGCCCGTTTTGGATCATATTAAAGCCGCCCAGCCACCCCTATCTACGTTTTGGATGGTGGTAGCACTGGATTGTGGGCCAGTCGTCTTCCCGCCGGGGTTTCTTTAACCCCACACTGCCGCAACCAATCTGATACATAGCTCTATTTATCATTGCCCAATACCATTGAGTCCGTCAATGAAAGTCCGTCAACGGAAGAATCTCGATTGGTCTAGTGGTCAGGATACCTGCTTGTCATCTTCTCATCTTCTCATGTAGAAAGACTACTACGCAGGTGGCCGGGGTTCGATTCCCCGATCGAGAGCATCTTTTTGTCCTTTAGCTCGCTCCTATTTCGCGAAGTGCACAATTCAGTCGAATTTTTTTTTCTTTAATACTGATTATTATGCAACCAGGTGACGGGCGACCCTCGTTTAGTCGGCTTCTATGGTGTCTATATATAGTCAGACAGCTTTCTCTGCTGTACAATTCGCGCATCATATTGACTCTGCGGACTAGTTAATCGAGGGAGCGAGCCCTCAAGCTAGACTCCAAAATTTAATTATCCGTTTATGAACTTGGTTATAAAGTGCCTATGCGACGAATTGTTCGCGGTAAAGACTTCCCTCCCTTCAGCCTAACGTGCGACGAGTGAGTGATCAAAGAAGATGCTTCGTGATTCACGCCTAAAACGCCCCTACCTATTTCCCATCCCACCCGAGATGTCTAATCTATGCGCCAATCGTCATCCATCATAATCATCTAACTTAACTATGTGGTGCCCTCACCCATAGTCAGATCGTCCTGATGAGCTCTGACTGCGCCCTCCTCAAGCAGGGGTCCCGTGAATGGCCTCGCGCTCCGCGGCCATATCCTCTTGTACAGGCTGATGCCGATGCTGTCCTGGGGGTTGATGCGGCCGTCGAAGTTCGCCTTGAAATAGCCGTGGGTGCCCAGCGCCTCCTTGATGTAGCCGCTCCGGCCGCGCTTCGTCCACAGCGGCAGCGCCTTGAACCATTCCACGTCCTCCCGGTTGAAGAACATGTAGCGGACAGTGACGACCTTCTTGTGGATGTGGTACGGGTGGCCCGTGAGGATGACGCGCTTGGCGATGACCCTCGACGTCGAGGGCGCCCGGGCGGTGCCCGTCGCGACTAGCTGCAGGGGCAGCCCGGCCTCTTCTTTGTCCGCTTCGGGAACCGTGCGCTTGAAGAATAGCGTAGGGACGGATCCCCAGGTGATGGGCCCCATGAACGAGGCGATACCGGACTGTCCGGGATGTAGATAGCGACAGTATTTATGGACGTCATTCTCGGTGCTGCCGCTAACTGAGAATAGGGGGTTGACGACGAATCTCCGAGGACCACATTGGACTATGAGCTCCTCCTTGGCCTTGATGGACTTTTCGTAGTCTTCTTTGTGGACAACATCGAAGTTCAAGGCCGCCTTCTTGTTCTCGTGCCGTAGGAGAGAGAACAGTGTGACGGGGTGCGAAGGGTTGTAGAACTTCGAGAGTTCCGCCGGAACATCCCTGAGATGAACATGAACTCTCGTACCAGGTGCGACTCCGCCGACAAGACCTTCCTTTAATGCGTGGTTCCGCGATGATTGGTAGTTGGAGACCTGCAGTAACCTCGACCACTCCTCTGGTTGGTATGGCCGATCTTCCTCCTCATTCCAAGGACTCGTCCTCAGACTCTTCAGCCCTCTGTACTTAGCCAACCTCTCCCGTGCGAGAACATTCGGGTGTAGTTCGATCTCGTCGGGGAACTCCATGTCCTCTTCCGCCTCATCGCGCTTCCTCCGCCGATAAGCCTGTAGTTGCTCAGCGTCATCGTCCTCGTTCGGCTCAACAAACACCTCGGATTGGGGATACTCCGACATGGCGGCCTCTGTTGGCTCGGGGCCAGCGACGCCTTCCACGCCATCCTCGGGAGAGGCTTCATCGCCTTCCTCAGTAACATCCTCCATCTCGTCGTCCATGTCGGAATCGGAATCTTCAACATCATCCAAGAACCAAGCTGCTTGGTAAGATGAGGTTCCCTTTGGTAGCTTCTTGGGTTTAGCTCGTTCTTCTGGCTCCTCTTCTGAGAAATAGTGGTGATCATCTAGCAGAACACCTTTTTTGTTTGGCACAACGGCGGGCGCTTCGCCGTCGACGTCGTCCATCGCCGCTTCTTCCGGAGCCAGCTCGGCAATGTCATCCTGGTCCTCACCAGGCGCCTCCAAGATGTTTTCCGATTCGGCTCCGTCGACGGCCATACCCTCATTTCCCCTCCTCCCGGTCGAAATGGGGGCAGCTGTGATCTTCTCGATCTGGAACGTGCCCCAGTCTCCCACGTGTACTAGCCGGTCTGCCTTGAGACCTTTCCCTCGAACGACACCCGTCAAAACAGTAGTCTCAGTCTCTGATGTCGGCCATTGGACGTTATCGACGAGCATCCAAGACCTTTGGTCTCTCCAATTAACGCCTTTGGGTGTTGTGCTACAGAGCGACCTCATCAAATTGGAACACTCTTGTCTCGAGTCAAGGCTGTAAACTTTCTCCTGGCCAGGATGGAAATGGGTCATGAAGGATGCGAGGGACTTGACGACATCCGGCCGTGCTTTGGCCGGCTCGATCTTATCTAAGTGTTGCACAACAGTAAATAGTGTAGACATGCCCTGGTTCTCGACGCTTCGGATGATCAATTCGCCCAGCGGATCAACCTCAACCTCGGCCGATAGGACAAAAACCACGTAATCGGCGACTCTGGCGGCGTCCATACACGCTGTCAAATCCCTCTTTAAGGGGACATATTGGAGCTTTTGCTTGAAGCGCTCGACAGTAACCCGAAAGGTGGTGTCGAGTATTTCGGACTGGATATCGAGGCTGTCGTTGAGGCTCTTGATGGCTGAAGCGACGTCGCCGTCGGCGCAGAGCGGAACGACGGCAACAATTCGAGGGGCCGCATCCCGTCCGGAGAAGATAGATGCCTCTTTCTGATGTTCCTTATGTTTGACGATTTGGCGCTGTTTCGCCTGGTTACGACGAGCTAGTTTGGACATGACGTGTTGATGAGGAGTTCTCCGTTGTCCACGTTCACCGGGGACCTTGCCTATTCGCGAAATGTCCAACGTTAGCAAACCGCCGAAAATTCTAGATATAGAGGAAAAGCTGTATGTAGATTTATTTAGCTAGAACTTACCTTTTGCTTCGTCGCGTAAAGCGCCTTTGGTCGCCTTCTTGGATTTAAAGGGCTTATGCGAAACCTTGGTGGTCGGCCGATGAGAATGGGTGGCCACGACGGAAGGCATTTTGCCGTCGCCTCCTGCTTTAAATCTGAACGGTAGCGAAGCCAGATTGAATAAGCGGCTAACTTTTTCTCCGATTGTAACTTTAATCACTTCGAATGTGTGTTTTAAGTATGCGTCACACCGAGTAGGAGCGATTCGTGATACGATATTCGCAGTCACCCAGGGTCAGCCAGTCAATCTTGACCCCCGTAAACCCGTTAAAGAGGCTTGGATTGTGTTTGGAGGGGCAATTTGATGGATGGTTTATCGCTGATGGGCTTTGAATCCACTGAACCATGCATTTTGTGCGGCAACCCGGCTAACTTAGGTAACCCATTTCGATAAGAAACTTTTTGGTGGGGCTAGCTGGCTTATCACCTTATCAAGATTATCGATACCAACTGATAAGACTGTTTGATGGTCTTTGTTGCTGGGAGATTTTGGTTGATCAAACTTTGAAGTCAGCCAACCGGACATATTGCGCTTCTACACGCCTCAAGATTCTACACTCAACAGACCAGAAAGGGCCAAGATGGATGTTGATACTGAGGTTACCAATGGCCGCGACAACGGGAATACCGACGATCATGACAATGGCGCACTCGTGGTTCGAAGCGCTAGGACCGAACTTATCCCCAAGCACGAACGAATAAGACGTCGGCGAATGAAAGAAGCCCAGCGAGAGTACGGCCGCGGTTCAAAGATAGATACGAAGGGGATCAAGGACAAGAAGTTACGCAGGAACCTGAGCAATCTCGAGCACAAGTACAAGACGGCCACCATAAGAGCTAAAGATGCCGAAGTGCTCCTGGAGAATACGGCCGGTTTCCTCGAGCCCGAACACGAACTGGAAAGGACGTATAAAATTGCACAGGAGGATATACAGGACAACGTGGCAGTCGAAACCGCTAAGAAGCGTTTTGAGCTCAATCTGTCGGACAAACTGGGCCCTTACATCTCCGACTACTCGAGAAACGGCAGGGATCTGTTACTGGCGGGACGAAAAGGACATGTTGCGGCGATGGACGTAAGTTCAACCCCGCGAGTGTGTGGTCACGATATACTAAAGTCTGGCAGTGGAGGACAGGAAAGCTGGGCTGCGAGTTACAACTAGGCGAGACGGTACGCGACGTGCGGTGGCTTCATTTGGGCCAATTCTTTGCTGTGTCCCAGAAGAAATACGTCTATATTTATGACAGGCAAGGGGTAGAAGTTCATGCCTTGAAGAAACACCAGGAGGTCTCCCACATGGAGTTCTTACCGTACCACTACCTCCTAGCAACTTTGGTTAGTTTGATATTGGTATCCAGGCCCTCTGTCTTGTCGCTGACCATCTAATGTAGGGGTTGTCTGGCTATCTGAAGTACCAAGACGTCTCGACCGGCCAACTCGTTAGCGAAATACCCACGAAACAGGGGCCGCCTGTCTCACTCGCTCAAAACCCATACAATGCCGTCTTACACGTATGAGTCTTTGATTCTATATTTTATGAAATCTTTTGTTAACCTGTCCTCAGTGCGGACATCAAAACGGCACCGTTACATTATGGTCGCCCACTTCCCAAGGTAAGCATCCGTGTTACTCGCCTCTTCCTCGGTCCATTCCTCTGGCTAGTAGCTCTTGAATTGGACTTTGAGTCTTCTAAGGGCTACTTGTGCTTTCCTTTGGACCAGCAATTGCTGACCTTGCTTTTCGAATAGAACCTTTAGTAAAATTACTCGCACACAAAGGTCCTGTCCGTTCTATAGCCGTCGATAGGGAGGGCCGTTACATGGTATCGGCAGGTCAGGAGCGGAAGATGGCAGTGTATGTACCCGCACTTGCTGTTATGCATGGATATATACTTACGATAACCTAGGTGGGATATTCGAATGTTTAGAGAGGTTAATAGTTACTTCACACGACAGCCAGCTTCGTCCTTGGCTATATCAGACCGGAATCTCACGGCAGTGGGTTGGGGAACCCAAACGACGATATGGAAGGACCTCTTCGTGAAACACAGGGCCGAACAGGAGAAGGTCCAGAGCCCATACATGAACTGGGGCGGGGAAGGCAAGAGGGTCGAAAGAGTCCGTTGGTGCCCGTACGAAGACTTGCTTGGGGTCTCACACGATTCCGGTTTCTCCTCGATAATAGTGCCGGGTGCGGGAGAAGCCAACTTCGACGCGCTCGAAGTCAACCCGTTCGAGACTACCAAGCAGAGGCAGGAGACGGAGGTCAAGTCGCTACTGAACAAGCTGCAGCCCGAGATGATCGCGCTGGATCCTAACTTTATCGGAACGCTCGATTTGCGGTCGGAGCAGCAGCGTCAAGCGGAGAGGGATCTCGATGCTAAGCCTGTCGATATCGAGACGGAGATAAGGAACAAAGCTCGCGGGAGGAACAGCGCCCTCAGCAAGTATCTGAGGAAACAGCGCAAGAGGAACGTCGTGGACGAGAAGAAGCTCAAGGCAGAAGAGATCTGGAGGGAGCGACAGGAGAAGAGGGACAAGCAACACGAAGAGAAACAAGCCAGTCTCGGTCCGGCCCTGGGAAGGTTTGCGAGGAAAGAGTAGTAATGGCATCCATTGTAGGTGGGATGGGATAGAAGGAGACATGAGATAGATACCCTTGGAATCCGATTCTGGTGATTGCACGCGTGTACTCACATCCTCCATCTTTCCCCCCCTTACGGACTTTGACCCAATCCCATCAGGGGCTACTTGTCCTCTGAATAATGACTCGCAATAAAAAGTCGAGGCCCTTCAAGCATGATGCATGTCTCCGTTGTCCGCATGTGGATACGAGACATTTATGTGGCACAAGGAAGACAAGTGAACAAAGACGACCAGGGAGACACGAAACCAACATTCAGCATGATACCTAACTACCTAGTCTAATATGGACAAGCAGGCGGCCTGATGGCAGGCTGGGTAGGGGGGACAGGGCTGACATCATTGATAGTGGCCACCTGGCAAACGAGAGGTTCATGCATGTGACAGTGGCATGCTCTAATTGGGTCGGCTGATGCAGAAGCCACTTGGTAATAAAAGCCCCGTCTAACGTAGCTTAGCACAAAAGTTTAGCTTGATGAGTTTCTGGGTTACGTATTGTACAAGTTACAGTATGCTGCATATCATTTACCTGTAAAGGTCGTACGTAATCAAAGTGGCCCCCGGCCGATGGATGGCACTGAGGCACCAGATGTCATTTCTACACAATACAATTCAACATTACAATACAATACAATACTAAAGTCATCTCAAACTCCTCTCTCTCTCCCTTTCTCTCCCTATCTCTCTATCTCTCTATTGCTACTTCGAGCATTGTGACTCTGTTGCTTTTCGCATTCCCGCTCGAGTCAGAATTACGGGCCATGGCAGTTCCTTTTCTCCAAATCCTAAAGCTCAGCAAATAAGAAAGAAGCTTGTTCATATTTTTATTCCCCCTTGCAACTGGTAAATCCACCATCATGAACGGGAACGCCCATATGGCTTCGGTTGGCGATGGGCCAGCCGACGGTCGATACGAACATGGCATCCAAGTCATTGATGAGGACAAACAATTCAAGTATGTAGAGGCCTTGTTAAAAAAGGGTTTTTTTTTTTTTTTTTTCGTTTTTTGGAGCTATCAGCGAGCTTACGCCTGGCGACGACGCCCAGCTTGCACCCCCGTCTACTCGCTAACATCATGCGCCTTGCAGTCCTCATCTCAATAGCTATCTTCAAGCGACGGATGTTGTCGATGCCGGGTTTAATTACCACCTCATATCCGTATTTGGCTCCCAGTCCACCGGCAAGTCTACTCTGCTGAACCACCTCTTCGGCACCGAGTTCAACGTCATGTCCGAGGCCGAGCGACGTCAGACGACAAAGGGAATATGGATGTCTAAGAATAAGAAGGCATCCATGGCCGACAACATCCTCGTCATGGACGTGGAAGGTACCGACGGACGCGAAAGAGGAGAGGACCAGGATTTCGAAAGGAAGAGTGCGCTCTTTGCCTTGGCTACTAGCGAGGTTCTCATAGTCAACATATGGGAACACCAAGTAGGACTGTACCAAGGAGCTAATATGGGCCTGCTGAAGACCGTTTTCGAGGTCAACCTGCAGATCTTCCAGAAGGACAAGCAGTACGTCTACAGATGGGTATACGCCATTACTCCGTCCCTCGCCTTGCTAACGCCCCCTTTTCCTAGGTCCACCCCGCGGTCCCTCCTTTTCTTCGTCATCCGCGATCATATTGGCGTCACTCCTTTATCAAACCTCCGAGCCACACTGGTACAGGATCTTACGAAAATCTGGTCATCCATATCGAAGCCGCAGGGCACGGAAAATTCCCGCATAGAGGACTATTTCGATTTTGCCTTCGCTGCGTTGCCCCACAAGATCTTACAACCCGACAAATTCGTTTCCGATGTTCAGGAATTAGGAAAGAGATTCGTGTCGGGAACTCCAAGGTCTAAAGAGCTGGGAGAGAATGGCGAGCAAGAGCTCGCTGGTGGTGTCTTCCTACCCGAGTACCACCGGAGGATCCCCGCTGATGGCTTTTCCGTGTACGCCGAGGGCGTCTGGGACCAGATTGCCAACAACAAAGACCTAGATCTACCTTCACAACAGGAACTACTTGCGCAGTTCCGCTGTGACGAAATCTCCAGGGAAGTACTAGTCTCTTTCGACGAAGTCATCGTTCCTCTAGAAGAGCAGCAGGCCGAGTCTAGCCGCAGTGGGAAACCTGTTGTTCTGCCAGACCTCGGTAGCACTGCAAGGTCGGCAAGGGAGAAGTGTGTCAAATCATTTGAGGTCAATGCCAGCAGGTATCATAAGGGAGTGTATAAGACGAAGCGAAGCGAACTTGAAACCAAGATCGACCAGCGGCTGAAGGCGCTCTATCACGGTCAGCTTTCTGCTGCTCACAAGTCGGGCGTGGCCGCGTTCAGCGACGCCGTATCCGGCAAGGTCAAATCGGGCCAGAGGTCCGGTGCAGCTTACGAATTTGCCGAAATTGTGGACGAGGAGAAGAAAAAGGCCCTGGAGAGCTTCGAGAAGGAAACCCAGAACCTGTACATGGAGGGAGTGCCGTGGACCAACTTCAAACCGCAGTACCAGCTCTTCGAGAAAGAACTCGATGCGGTCAGCGCCCGTCTGCGTAAGGATGAGATGCGACGGTTAGCCACGAGAGTCGAACGCTGGGTCAAGTCGCGGCTTGGCGATTCTATTGGGCTGGAATTCAACAAGCTCGGATCCGGTAGGGCAGGATCCGGCGCCCCTGAGACAGGCGATAAGCCTCCTTCGGAAAAGGACCTCTGGGACCGCATCTGGAACGTATTCACCTCGATTGTCAAGGAAGCCGAAGGCCGCTTCGCCGAGAGGGCCAAGAGCTTCGAAGCCAGCCAGGACGAGGTGGATGTGGGGTTATGGCGTCTGCGGCGTAAGAGCTGGGTTGCTCTGCGGGAAAAGATCGAGGAGGAGGTGATGGAGGGCAACATCCTGCTGAAGCTCCGGGAGAACTTCGAAGACAAGTTCCGATACGACGAGGCGGGAGTCCCGCGGATATGGCGACCGACGGACGACATCGAGGGTGTCTACACACGAGCGCGTGAGTCGACACTGACTCTCGTCCCGCTGCTGTCGAAGTTCAGGCTGTCAGCGACAAATGAATCGCCCGACCTGCCCGGGTTCATTGGAAACCAGCCGCCGAGCGCCGAGGCCGAGGACGAAGAGGACCTAGCGCCGATCGGTGGGGTCGATGAGGAGGAGGGCAAGAGCCTCGAAGAAGAGATGACGGTTCTCAGCGAAAATAAACGCCAGGACCTTGTTGTCAGGTTCAAGAAGACGGCTGACGGCGTCTACGTGGAAGCCAAGCGAAGTGCCATCGGCGGCGTCGCGCAGATCCCGTTGTATTTCTACGGCATCCTTCTAGCATTGGGCTGGAATGAGATCCTCACAGGTAAGTCTTACATCCGTCCAATCTACTGCACGGCCTCCACGATCTCCACACCTGCACATATCCATCCCATCTATCCGTCTGGTCTTGCTAACCTAGTCCCCAAGTTGTACGCAACCCCGTCCTCTTCATACTCCTCATCATCATGGCCGGCGCGACCTACGTCGCCTACAACCTGAACCTGCTAGGGCCGATGATGCAGGTGAGCAACGCGGCGTGGGGCCAGGGCGTCGAGATCGGCAAACAGAAGCTCCGGGACTTCCTCGAGAGCAACGAGACGGCGCGGCAGGCCATTGGTGTCCCCGCCGCCGCCCGGGGCGGCAGGCAGAGGGACAGCGACGCCATCAGCCTCGACACCCTCGACAGCCGCGGCAAGAGGTCCCCGGGTGCGGATGCCGAGGATGACGACTTCTGATAGAGCTAACTCCGCAACGGGCGTGTACGCATGTATGTACGTATGCGCGCACGGATGGATTGTATAGGTAGATAGTAAATGGCGCGCGCTTTGTCCAGAAATGGGTCGCCCTGAGGATAGGATGGATGTATGGTTAGTTGGTAGGGATGCGATACGGTGCGGCGCCCTGATTAGACATCCGGTATATTAGAAAGCATCATATTCACTACTCATTCCGATGAATCCCTCTGGAACAGGAGAATAGCGAGTAGTGGTTACCAAGACGGACCTTTTCCGTATATATATTTACATCAACAACCCTGTCCGAACGCCGCCTTCGATGCAATTGCAGTGTAGTTACAACACGTACAGGTTAACATTACCCCTTAACCTCAAAACGCCTCCAGGCCGACAGGCGTCCCGAACCAGGATCCCAGCTCGTCGGCGTCCTTCTCCCTCGCGCCGGCGTCGACGAAGAAGTCGGTCAGCCGACTGGTTCCTTCCTCTTCGTCATCGGCCACGGCAGGCCACTCGACCTTGACGCCGCCCTTGCCCTCGAGCAGGTCCCGCGCCGTGCCCCAGCTGAACCGGCACTCCGGGCCCCAGCCGAACACCGGGTGCATGTTGCGCCGCAGCCAGGCCGTGCAGCGCGCGTCCGAGGGGTAGCCGGAGCCCCAGCCATGTTCTTCCTGTTCTTCTCCCTCTCCCCCTCCCTCTTCTTCTTCTTCTTCCCCCTCCCCTCCGTCTCTTCGTTTCTTTTCTCCCCCCTCGGATTGTTCTTCCCCTTCCTCTCCTCCCCGCGCTTTTCTCTTGCGGCCGCTCGCCCCCGCCCTACTGCGCCCCTCGTACAGCACCCCGAGCGCCGCGTCCCGCGTCACCTTAGCGCACACACTGGCAGCGCTGACGCACGGGAACAGCGAGTCAGCCTTCTTGGCGACCGTGACGCGCGCCGTCGGGAACAGCCGCTGCAGCCGCGCCTGGTACGTCGCGGGCGGCCCCACCGTGTCCACGTAGATCTCGCGCACGTCGACGCCGCGCGCCATCACGCCCCGTATCAGGTCCGCCGTCGCGTCCTGCGCCTGCGCGTTCAGGTTGTACGAGCTGCCGGAGCGCAGCATGTTGGCGCCGATGCTCCGCGCCGAGAGGCTCGCTATCGCGTACCCGGCGTGCGTGTGGAGGGTCGGCTCTGCGGGGGCGGGGGAGGTTTGGTCGTCGGCGGGAGGAGAGCCGGAGGCGACGGACGGAGGGGTGCACAGCTCGCGCATCAGCTGCGTCCGCACGGCCGGCGTCAGCACCTTGCTGTCGTCGAACCGGTGCCGCTCCTTGAGCAGCGGCTCCGACAGCTCCGCCGGCACGTAGAACACCCCGTAGACCATCGGACCCAGCACCGGGCCGCGCCCGGCCTCGTCGACGCCCAGCACGCACGGCGGGCCCCTGGGGGCCTCCGAGGACGTGGTGGTAGAGGAGGGGGTGGTGGTGGTGGGGGGCAGTAGGGAGGCCGGCACCGGCGAGAAGTACGTGTACGACTCTCCCGCCAGCGTCGCGGCCGCGTCGATCGAGGGCGGGATGTAGGACGTCGACGACGAGGGCGGTGTCTCGAGCGCGAGGTCGGGGGTTTCTTCCATTGGCGTGTCGTCCATTTTTGTTCTGGTTCGCTTTTCCGATTCTGTATTCCTGGAGACGGGGTTGCTCTCTGAGCCCGCCCTGCGGGTTTATGAAATTGAGCGTTTGTGGGAGTGAGCAGTGGAATGCAGAAGAGATGTTGCAGAACGGCAATGGTAGAGAGAGCTACCGGATGACTTGAAGCTTTCGAAGACCTTTAAGAGACTAGGTGTATAACGTAATTCTAGTATGCTCGGAATTGGTCCTAGAGTAATGACTGTGGTACTTTATGATCCGTAAGGTGCGAATAACTTATTGGTAGCGCTTTCCCACCCAGGGGACGCGTCTGGAAATGGAAAGCGCGTCCCAGACCATTAAACCGACCCAGAAGGTCCCACATATACTTCCCCAAGGGTTGCAGCTACCAATTTACGTCAAAACAGGGTAACGTCAATTAATCACTGGTAAACACAAGCAAATCAATGATACCCGACACTCGATCGCCCTATTCTTCCCCACCTCCATCTACAACGCGTCGAACCCTCTCGAACCGGGTACTTTCATTTTCGAAGTTTTCGTAAGACTCATCCACGCAACTAATATACTGGGACAATCCCCTTTTATTTTTAGATTCGATAACACAGAGAGAGCCAGTCCCGGACTTGACTCTGTGTGTCCATGGCGCCATCGCGTTCGTCCCAGGCGCAACGGCGCGCCACTCAGTCGCAAACTGAGCATGTCTACGAATTGGGCAAAGTGGGAAGGTAGGTAACCCCCCTCCAATACGATGCAGGCGCTGGTTTCTAATGCGATTCAGGAAAACCGGCATCACCTTACCCGACAATGGCGTACGCGACGAGTATGGCATGGAGGATCCCAACATCTTCTCTTCCCCCGAAAAGGATACCAGCGGCACCAATGGACGTGGTCGCGACACACCGGAAGAGGAAGATGAGGACGAACAGGATATGGAGTTAGACGATGGTATGCCGCTTTATATGAACACATGGCCTGGGCCATAGCCGTAGCCGGTCACCGCGCCGGTTGGCCAATATGGCGAACTGACAAGTTAGAATAGGCTCAGAAATGGGACCAGCTACTACTCGAAAGTTGCAGGAACGCCCGAGCAGACCTTCCCTCCCGCGCGCCCGGTCCCCTATCAAGACAATCTTACATTCCCCAGCACGACGTAACCCACATCTCGCTCATACTTCCTCTCCCTCACGTGGTTCCATCGTGGAGGCGCCTGGACACAATCTTGCGAAGCCGGTCAAACGTAAACTGGATTTCTCTAAAAGCGACAAATCACAAACGAAAGCCGTAGCCAACGGACGCCCGAAGGCTAATGGCGCGACGTCCACCAATGCCCAACTCACTAATGGTCACGCCCACCACTCTGAAGGTTCCGACGACGACGACGAATCTGTCCTTCGTGGCAGGAGGAACCAACGAGAAGAAGAACAAGACGAGGAAGAGGGCTATGAGGAGTCTATGCAAGTACTCGACATGGGCGACGGCGATGTCGACCTGCCAGGACATGACGAGGTGACCCCTGAGCCCGACGAGGAAGTCCCCAACGAGCAAGTAGAAGAGGAAGAGGAGGAGGAGGAGGAGGCACAGCCTCAACCAGCAAAGCGGAGAGGGCGCAAGCCGAAACAGGCGCCCGTCGAGGCCGAACAAGCACAAGCGCCCGCAAGGGAAGTTGACGACGAACCCGTGAAGAAAAAGAGGGGCCGCCCAGCAAGGACTACGCAACAAGAAGAGCCTCAAGCTTCATCGTCGCCTCCTAAGAGAAGGCGGACTGGGCGGAACTCCTTGAGCAATGTCGAAGAAGAGCCTGCCGAAGAAGAAGCAGTCGAAGAAAGGGAGCCAAAACGTCAGCGAACCGAGAAGCCGTCAAGTAAGGCTGCCTCTGCCGCTTCGAAAGCGAAACCGGCGCCAGCAGCGGAACCGGAAGCGAAGCCGGAAGCGAAGCCAGCAGCGAAGCCAGCAGCGCAGAAGGGGAAGCCCGGCCGCAAGCGGAAATCCTCCGGCGTCGGTGTTGCTTCTCCAGCTGTTCAGCGCGGCCCTCCTCTACCCAAGGCCCGAGGACTGGTGAGCTTGCGACGAGAGGGAGCGGACGAGATAAGGACTACCCGCTCCGGCAGACTTTCGGTCAGACCCTTGGAATTCTGGAAGGGCGAACGTTACGAATTCGACGATGAACAAGAGGAGGTGTATGGCGATAAGCGTAGCCATTTCGTCTTTAACAAGGTCAAAGGCGTCGTCCGCGCTGAAGAGCCGGAACCCCAGCCCAAGGCGAAGAGGGGTCGCGCCGGCAGGCGGTCTGCTCGTCCAAAAGGCCGTCGTTCTGTTGCCGAAGATTCAGATGAGGAACCCGATGATTGGGAGAATGATCCAGGTCGCATTGTAGGCGAGTGCATCTATTGGTATCCCGAATACGAGGCGAATCCCCCTGAAGACGACGACCGCGTTGAGGTGGTGGAAGAAGAGTTGGCCATCTCGTCCAACGCCATCAACCTGAAAGACATCAAGGACGCGACGTTCAAGTTCGCCAAGACGCTTACTCTGCCCTTCTTCGGCGCCGGTGTCGTAGACCTCCCGCCGGGCTCCGAGAAACGGCCAAAGAACTCGCGCAAGATGCAGATGGTCTTCTTCGTGTATACAGGCAGTGTCACCGTCACGATAGCGGAGGCCACCACCTTCAGGATAAGTAAAGGGGGCATGTGGTTCGTCCCAAGAGGTATGTAGCCTGTCATCTGGAAGAAGGCGCTCCTAGTACGACTTTCCTTTGCTAACCGTCTGCTAGGAAATCATTACGAGATCAAAAACGAGGGGAACAAAACGGCACGCCTCTTCTTCGCGCAGGGATGCGAGCTCCTCGTACAACCGGAGGACCAGGAGTCGTGAGCAAAGGCCAGCTTTACAATACCCCAGCAGTGAAGGGGGTTGCTTGCAGCCGCCGTTACAGCAAACTTGTATAATAGGGGGGATGCTATAGGAAGTGAACCGTTTGCGTGGATGGGCTCTTGACCATTTAAAGGAATGCCGGCGTTGATGAGAGACACTACTTGTTTCGCGACAGACATGATTTAGTTGCGAGTTCTTGTAGTCGTGTGATTTAAAACAAGACGATGTACGAACATTAGGCCAGCAGCTGGAAGACCTAACGGGACTGTTACCGCACTGTTGCGGACCGCCGCCCGTATCCGTCCGTATATACTCAATTCTAACTGTCGGTCTTGAATTCTACAGCCCCCTTTTGGGGGAACACGATATTTTGGTGTAGAGGGCTGTTAAGTGCGCTCCGTGCATATATACCTCACTCTCCGCAATTGCCTTTAATACTTAGAAAATAGGGGGGATGCTAAAAGTTGATATAAGAAACTTGGAAACAAAACCAATTTGACTCGTATATTCCTGACACTCGAAAGCTCCTTGTCCTTCGTATAATATCATTGGCCGATTCTAGGTAGCTTGCTAACAGGCAGCAGCAGCAGGCAGCAGCTGCTTCGCTTCTAGACAATCTGAAATCTCCCCTCTCCCCAATATAGCCCGTTTCGACCTTTACAACGCTATATCAGCTTGGACTCGGTGCCAAGCCCTCCACTTGCTTTGCTTGCTTGACCTGCAGACGGGTTCCATAGGAGGTATTGACATATCCCAACCATCTGCGCGGCGTCCCGTAGAGATGCTCCCACTCCCGCCGGAACTATACGATGCGGTAAGTACCTAGTTATCTGGTGTGCATGCATCTGAATTTAGTTACTAAGCTCATCGAGTAGATCACCATCTTGGTAGAGCGTCCCCGATCTTTTGATAATCGTTACGCGCTGCGCCATGACGGGACGTACGACGACAGGTCGAGGGAGGCCCGGAAACGGCTGTCGATCCTGCGGCTGGTAAACAGGCCGTTCTGCCAGAGCGCCTCAATCCGGCTCTTCCGGTGCATCCGGGCCACCGTCCTCGGGTCTTCTGTTAGCACTGACCGCTGGCCCCTCGCACGGCTGCGGGAGCTCTGCGCGAGCCCCTCCTGCGCCCCGCTCGTCCGCCGCCTCGAGGTCGGCTACCACTACTTCGACCACCCGGGCCCCGACGAGTGGGTGCCCGGCAGCCGCTACCAGCTGTACGCCGAGGACGCCGCGCGGCTGCTACCCGTCTGTCTCGCCGCGCTGCCCAACCTCGAGGCCCTCGACGTCCGCGGGCCCTCGTTCCCGTCCCTCAACCTCGGCCCGGCAGGCTCGGCGGGCTCAACAGCCCCTTCTATTTCTTCCCTCGTCGAGGTCCCCATGCGCATGTTCACCGACGCCGTCGTCTCGGCCCTGCGCTACATCCCCCTGCCCCGCCTCGCGGAGCTGAACCTGCGCCTGGCCGTGACGCACGAGTTCGGGGCGTTCTTCCCGGAGCACACCACGCCCTGCCACATCCCCATCGGCGACGTTATGCGCCGGCTGCGGCACCTCGAGATATCGATCAGCGACTTCACGGAGAGCGACTCGCGCGTAACGGTCCGCCGCGACGCATCCCTCTCCGCGCTCGCCGGGGTCCACCCGAACCCGCGCTTCGCGGCGCTGCCGCTGTCGCTCGTCGAACTCGCCGCCACGTCGGGAAATCTCGAGCTGCTCTCGATCCGGGGCTCAGACATGCTCGACCTCGACGTGCTGCGGCTGGGCAACGGCGTCTCGCTGAGACACCTCGTCCTGACGCGCGTATCGGCGTCCGCCGAGACCATGCTTCACATCCTGGAGCCGTCCCGGCACACCCTACGCGGCGTGCGGCTGACGCAGGTCGAGCTGAAGGCCGGCACGTGGCACGACGTGCTCGCCGCGCTGGCCACCTTCCCGCTCTTGTGTTACTTCAACGTCGGCTCGGGCGGCTACTCGCGGTCCGGGGCCAGCCGCCACCTCGCCGCGCCGCTGCCCGTCACGGGCGGAGGCAGCTACATCCGCAGCGTGGAGCAGGCGGACCACGACGCGCTCGGCGCGCTGCAGCGGCACGCCGCCCGGAACCGTAACGGCGCCGGCTTGCTTCCCTATCAGAGGCGGGATCGTAGGTATATGGGGCGGGCGATTCATATGTAATCCGTCGAAATCCCGAGGGTGAGGTTGCTGATTTTTTGAGTATATCGCGCGTTGGCCTCTTTGGGCGACATACATGGTTTTGGACTAGTCGGCGGAATAGGTGAGGAACCCGGCACGGTTTAATTAGCGGTCGGGCCCCTGTGTTAGGCACGTAGATAGGTTAGCTATAGTCGTTATGTATTCGCTATCTGCTGCAGCAAATCGACCCGTATCCCGAACGAAGACGCAAAAGTAATGCCAACATGTATCGTACATTTCTGCCGACTAACCGAAGTGGCCTAGAATATCCGTATTGAGAATGTCCTGCCTTGAATATCAAGGTACCGCGCCAGTTGGAGCCTCCCCCCTTTATGCGTGCGTTCGATGCCACAAACTAGACGTGGAACTCCAGCGGTCAGACCAAAGTCACAGTAAATGAGACCCTCTTAGCTTCGTATCGTGTCTCGCCAAATGGCAATGATCGAATCAGGGACACCTCCCAAGCAAAAGGCATTCATTCATGCCAACTCCTTTTGAGCCGCCAAGTGAGACATATAGGCTGTAAGTGATCGCAAGCGGCGAATGTGACTATACGATAGTCAACGTTTCTCACCTGATGGGATTCTTAGCAAATCTCCGTCTTAGCCAGTCGTCTCCGTCATGGTACTGTGGACGACGGCAACTTTTCTGCTAGATAGCATGGCAAAACTGCGAAAATTGCCGAGACGGATATCAGCCCCCTGTTTCTAACGAGTGTTTTCTCACCATTCAGTCAGAGAACTCGTATGATAACGAGAGCTTGACAGGATTTATTCAGCAGTCCATGACTCTGCGAATATCACTTCGCCACTGCAAATATCGCTTAGTGACGAAAATGGCCAATACGTAGAGCTAGGAGACTTTTATATAAGGGAAAAACCGGCCGCAGTGCTTGAATAGACCGGTGCAGAAGTAAGTCGGAAACACGACATCATTCACACCATACTCACCGTACTCCTATTACGCTGCAGAAATGGAGAACAACTCATCTATCCAGCGCGAACCCAGCCTTCTCCAGCTCCCCGCCGAGCTGCGTCTCGCGATCTACTACTTCGTCTTCCAGGGATCGAGGATCGAATACGACCCCACCAGACGCCCCGTGTTCAGGGCCACGAGACACTGGACGGTCCTGGCCACGTGCAAGCAGGTCTACGACGAGGGGCGGGCGGAGTACTGGAGGGAGACGCGGGTGTACATGGGTCCGGGGAGCGGGATCGCGGACCTCGCCGCGCGCCTCCCGAGCTTCGCGAGAGACGGCGTGCGCCACATCCGGCGCCTCGACGCGTCGTCGTCGCGGGACACGCCCAGCTGCCCGACGCGGCTTTTCGCGGGCCTGCGGACCTGCGAGCTGCTCATCGGGCCGTCGACGCGGCTCGCCTTTGACATCTGCGAGCAGGTCGACGACGGCGGCCCGGACTCCCCCCGCGAGAAGGTCCGGTCCGGCGTCCTGACGGCCGGTACCCGGCGCTTCCTCGAGCGGCGGCGCCTCCTGCCCCTCGACGACGGGCGCCGCGGGGTCGCTTTCCTGGCCCAGTTTAACACGACGTGGGAGGACCATCGTCCGCTGTTCCCCCCGGACCCCGCATATCCAGAGACTGTGAGTTGTGGCCGTTCGGTTCCTCCCTTCCCCTTCTGGAGAACCGGAGCTGCGTTTGTGCTAACCCAAGATGCGCATTCCTTCGGGTCAGTTGTGCTTCGTGAACCTGAGCACGGAGAGGTTCAGGTGCCTCTCCTGGAGGGACGCGGAGGAGTTCAAGAGGGACTACAGGTACCGGGGAACCGAAGACAGGATCCGGTTCGAGGAAGAGCAATTTGCGGATCTCGCCGTGTGAGAACATCGGTGGCGGAGGCGCCGGAATGATCGTCTTGGGGATCATCCGTGCGCGTATCAGACGCTTGTGAAGCTAAGGGGCTAAGGGCAAGGGTGAGGGAGGAACCCACCGAAAATTACCCATGGCCCACGGGTACCGGCCAACCTACATGGGTAGTAAATGGGTAACCATGCGGACCTTGGGTCCTTATGGGTCACGCACGGGTACCCGTTCCCTCACCTTAACTAAGAGCTGCAAGCAAGATGGAAAAGGGGTGTTATAGCGTTGCATCTCAGAACATCCTCATGGAACTAGATAGGCCTTGCACGGCACAAATCTTTCCGTACCCACACATAGAGAGAATGCATCTTTGCTTCCCACTGTTGAAATTCAGCTACGACACATACCGTGCTGACTCAAGGAGGCTCTTCCAGTAGCTACAGTAAGGGTCATCTGCTACTTTGACTGGTTAGCTATAAGTTCCCAGTCCCAACCCGAGAGAGGGGAGAAAGAGGATATTGAATTAGGGGCTGTCATGTGGAGTCACGGCCAAGACATCGGCGCTCGGAGTCTCGGACAATCCGGAACACGGGCGAGGAATCCAGACGAGTTACGGCAAGCTTGTCGGTATGCAAGAAGCACGACCGACCAGAGAGTCTTTTCCCGAGAGGATTTACTGCTAGCATGCAGTGTATGCATATAAAAGCCCAGTTTGCTGACAGCAGCCCGCTGACGTGGACATCCTCAGTCGAACCATTTCTTGGTCTCATTGGGATTCAAGTATTCGTACTAGTTTGTCCCCACTTGGCTCCCGAAGACCTGCCAGGAGATGCTCTTCAAGACAGTTAACTCCTGTATTGCTGCAGTAACAATGAAGTTTGTTTATTTCTTCGATTCGATCCAGGCATGATTTTTAGACAGGCCAACGCTCCTAGGAAACTGACGGATCGAGCGGATCCAATTGGCAGCTCGTCATGGCGTAGGCGTAATGTTGTACCTATAATCCCTGGAAAGTACCGATTGGGGCCAGCCGAGGTTCATCCCTGTTAAGCTTAGGCTAAGCTTTCTTAGCAATGCTTGGCAACCGTTTGTCAAGCATATTGTTACTGGGGGATCGGATGATTCATCGTAACGACAGCTCTGTGTCAGATTCGTTGCATCGATCTCCGTGACGCACGATAAGATAGACTATGAAGGCCATCTCCGGGGAATTGTATACATAGGTTGCAACGGTTGATTGGGCTCAAAGACTAGGGGCGTCTAACATTATTGAATCAGGATTGTTATTAACTCCTAAGGACTCAGACCAGGCTCAAGCAGTTTGTATGTTTCTAAGTGGTGATTTCAGTCCCTGAATTGAACCCCTCTTGCAAGTTTGTGTTGTTCTGACGAGTTACCATTCACAACCATGTGAGATAAAGGACTCATCGGTGCTACCCCGCATTATTCGCAGGATCGATATCAACCACGCCCCATCTCCATAAAGGTCTCCCCTCTCTATCCCCCAGCAGCCCACGTTTATCTGTTCTAGATCCCACGGTCAGACCACGCCCAGCTCAACTATAGAACCAAATCCCTCAAGATGGTTCACCTCTCCTCTGTACCCAAGGATCATGAGATCAAGACTCCTCCCAGGGCTGTAAGCAAAGTCAGCCTACAGCTTAGTAATGACGAGGACTCGTTCGCTACCAGCGTCTACGGATCCCGGTTCGCAGCCGAGGATCTCCCTAAGCATGAGATGCCTGACCATGAGATGCCCAAGGAGATCGCCTACAAGCTGATAAAGGACGAGCTCAGCTTGGATGGAAACCCGATGCTTAAGTAAGCTGTCGTCATCTATCTCTAGTTACCCAATTAGCTAATCTGCCTCCTACAATCGAAAGTCTCGCGTCATTCGTTACCACTTACATGGTATGAGTTCAGGGCTCGCATCTTCCCCCTCCTTTTGGCTGTGAATATAAGCGGCGGCCATGAAAGACACGTCCGCCAACGAAGCAGAACTGACAGAGTTTATAGGAAGATGAGGCGGAAAAGCTGATGACTGATTCCTTCTCAAAGAACTTCATCGATTATGAGGAGTACCCGGTATCTGCGGATATCCAGAACCGGTGTGTGTCCATGATCGGCCGTCTCTTCAACGCGCCGGTCGGTCCCGATGGCAACAACGCCGGGTCTGTCGGCACCTCGTGCGTCGGCAGCTCGGAGGCCATCATGCTCGCCGTGCTGGCGATGAAGAAGCGGTGGAAGAACAAGAGGAAGGCCGAGGGCAAGTCGACGGAGAACCCCAACATAATCATGTCGTCTGCCGTGCAGGTCTGCTGGGAGAAGGCCACCCGGTACTTCGAGATCGAGGAGAAGCTGGTCTACTGCAGCCCTGACCGCTATGTCATCGACCCGGAGGAGACGGTGGACCTCATCGACGAGAACACCATCGGCATCTGCGCTATTCTCGGCACGACGTATACCGGGGAGTATGAGGATGTCAAGGCCGTCAACGATCTTCTCGTGGAGAGGGGAATTGATTGTCCAATCCGTAAGCGATCTCTTCGGCCATTTCTTACCCCTGGCCTCGAGCACAAACTTCCTAGTACGCCCATGGGGACGCCCTAGCCTCTGGATCAGGTTCCTGAGCCCCCACCTTTCGGCCAAGCTATTAGAATGCACAGTTGCTAATCTGGGTCCTGTAGACGTCGACGCAGCAAGTGGGGGTTTCGTAGCCCCTTTCGTCATGCCAGATCTCGAGTGGGACTTCAGATTGGAGAAAGTGGTTTCCATTAACGTATCTGGTCACAAGGTAAGAAAAAGGCACATTGTCCGCAATGGCCTTTTACTGATGCTTCTGTAGTATGGGCTGGTGTACCCGGGTGTCGGTTGGGTCGTCTGGAGATCAGCGGAGTTCTTGCCCCAGGAGCTAGTATTCAACATCAACTACCTTGGAGCGGACCAAGCATCGTTTACCCTAAACTTCTCGAAGGGTGCCAGCCAGGTCATCGGCCAGTACTACCAACTTATCCGGCTTGGAAAGAAAGGCTACAGAGCAATCATGTCGAACTTGACCCGCACCGCCGACTACTTGTCGGGTGCTTTAGAGGCGCTAGGCTTTATCATAATGAGCAAGAAGTCAGGCCAGGGCCTTCCTCTCGTGGCGTTCCGCCTGAAACCCGACGAGGATCGGCAGTACGACGAGTTCTCGCTTGCGCACCAACTACGCGCCCGGGGATGGGTGGTCCCGGCGTACACGATGGCGCCGCACACGAACCAGATGAAGATGTTGCGCGTCGTCGTCCGCGAGGATTTCAGCAAGAGCCGCTGCGACGCCCTGATCTGCGATGTCAAGCTCTGCATGGATGTGCTGCAATCCATGGACCGCGGCACCATCAAGCAGCATGAGCGGCTCATGAGAAGGCATACGATAACTAGCGGACAGACGGACCATAGCCACCCGAGATTCAGGGTAAGTTTCCCATTTATGCGGAGATTGATGTTGGGACTGATGGTTCGTAAACAGAACGAGAAACACTCGCTCCAGGGCAAGCACGGAAAGACACACGGAGTCTGCTGACGGCTGGCTTGGTGCATTTGAAGGCAGGGAGAAACTGTAACAGGCCCGAGCGACCTACAGTCCGATTCTAGGTTCGTAAAGTGAGTCTAAGAGAGTCATGACCATAAAACGAAAAAAGGGGGTACGTAGAGCTCACAGCAAGTGAATTCGTTGGACTAGACGAGACCTGTATTCACAATGTCCAGCGAATGCCCTTTAGAGCTTACAGACATCCCCATAAGATGAAGGTCATCCTTGGGAAAATGTTAAGGCTCCTCTGCGTGTCTAGAGCACAGAAGGCTACTCTCTACGCGTACAGAGAAGAGAGAGCAAACTAACATACGAAGGTCACGCAGAGTATGTACACAGCCGTGGTTTTAGAAGTTGTGACATAACATTCATTAATCGCGGTAGCCCACCATCCCGCGAATTATTTCCTGATATATCATGTCCATCCAAGCGTTTGATCGCCTCGCGTCATCACCAAATTGAAACCAGCATCCGAAATCAGTGAGAGGCACATGAAGGGTATCTATCTTGTGCGCAATCCGTAATTTCTCCATTTTCGGTCAGCGGCCAGCCGCCCGTCCCGTTTAATCGTGAGTCATTTGCCGAACAGCTAGGTCGGGTCATACGCGCGTTTGGTATTCATTTCGGGACGTCGTCAACATTACGCCCGCCCTAGTACAACCCAACACAGATGTCACCCCTGACTCGGGCGGTCAAATGCACCTCCGCTTCTAGGTCGAGCTTGATGCCCACCAACAGGGCGGCTGCCTTCTGCTTGCCGTTGTCGTCCGTCGCGCCCTTCAGAAGCTGGCCTGCGATAAGGCGTTAGTCACTTGGAGTGCCCCTGAAAGCATGGAGAATGGGATGCCAACTCACCTGCCGGCTGGGACAGCCCGGACGAGGTCGGCAGCTGTGGGAGCGGCTGAGGGGCGGCTACTTGCGTCTGGGGCCTGCGGCCGCCGCGGGCCTGGCCGTCCGAGTCAGAGTCGCTGGTGTAGGGTCCATTGGACTTGGGCAAGGTAGAAGTGCTAAGAGATGTTAGATCCTGCGGCCCAGGTTCAGAGTTCGGCTGTGAAGTTTGCTCATACACGTTAGGGGTAGCCATTGTGCTTTCGGAAGTGTTGGATGAGGACGGAGTCTTTTTGGATTAGGGAATAGAGCGCCGCTGGGAAGGAGTGTAGTGATTGGTGATGCTGATTATATGAAACTCAGACCAGCTGAAAGAGAGGGAGTTCGATGATGTCGACGAGGATTGTGACGAGGAAGCGAATGTGTTTCTCCTCTTAAGCCGCAAGACGTGTTGTTCTTATACTTCTCGTTGCACGATATCGACTTCCCGTCACGGGGATCCCTTGGGGAAATTGTGCGGAAGGAAACCCCTATCGCATCCAGGGTGCATCTGCAACAAAAGCTTATTTGTGTCACCAAGTCCAGCATCCAGGGACATTATACCCTCTCACAGCTAGAACATCGTTCGATATGGCATGATGCACTAGTCCCCAGATGCTTCTGAACCATTCTCGCAATATGGGACCTTGCGTCTCGGATTTGCCAAGCTTTGTTTCGAACCGGGGATTGTGGGGAAGGCGGCTCCAAAGCATCAGAGCCTCAATATCAAAGGCCCCCCCTTTCACGCCTGGTTTCGCCAATAAATGTGATTGACTCGAACAGAGAATCGCCTGATCTTTCGGGGAATTCGACCCCCTACATGGAACGATGGGGATCTTGGGATCTTGGTCTCACGTTACACCCTTGCGGGGGTTTGTGTTCTAGACCTCGACAGCACCGGGAAGCTGTGATAGGCGTAATAGTCGCCTCAAGATTTCGGAATGCAGGTTCAAAGTGCTCGAGTTCCTGTTCTCGTTGTCAGTGCTCCGTCGTCTGTCCTAACATCACCTCGGGAACACAGAACTAATGTCGCCACCGCTAGACGAGAACAAAGTCCAGGAAGCCTTCAATACCTTTCGCGAAGAGCACCTAGGAGAACTCCTCGATACAGTTCGTGAAGCTGTTCTCGCGGGCGACGTCAAGAAAGTCATCATGTCTATCTCGATGCTGTTGGCGCTGACGATATGTCCGGCTATGCTGGGCACACAAGAGGCCATTCGGCAGAGCCAGTCCAAGAACAAGCGGGAAGAGCATCGCGCGCGGCGCTGCAACCTCGTTGTGTCCTGCGTCAAGCCTTCAATTCGAAGCCGCGACATCAACGGGAAGTTAGTGGTGCTGAAAGATAAAAAGGTCAGATCCCCACGCAGGCCTTCGGCTCAGAAGCTAATCCTGGTTCGCACAACCTCAGCTCTACATAACAAGCGAAGCCCCATCTTATGATGACAATGCATCAGACTACGTCGGCAGTGGTCACCCATTCGCCGGCTACTACTTACCGTACCCTGACACGAAGTACGAGGGTCTAGTCAGCACCATCTCCGACGACCCCCCTATGTTGAACTGGATATACGTGGACAAGGACACATACGAGGTGAAATACGGGGTGCGCGCCGAAGCGCAAGAACATCTGACAGGCCCATTTGACTGCACCAGGCAGGATCGGCGGATGACGCTGGAAGGATGGGAGGGCTTCGTCGCCGTGGAGGAATTCCCCGGCATATGGGCCCTGTACTTCGACCGGGACGACGACGGCCTGGCATCCAAAGTGCCCATGGGGACGAGGGTCCTCGAGGTCGAGCTTACGCGCCGCGAGAAGAAGGAGAGGAAGCCCGAGCCGGACCCGAACCAGGCAACGACGCTGGACGAGATGATGAAGCAGCACAAGGAGCAGACACAGCAAGAAGAGCGGGAGAGGCAGCAGTTCATAGATCCCGGTGGTCAATATCCGGCGACTGATGAGCCAGTGCCGGGCGGACGGCCTCGAGACGAACCTGCGGCGGCTGATGCTTCGATTGAGGATGCGCATGGGGTTCAATCCACAGAGGCAAATAGGAGCAATGGATGCCCTGCAAACGGGGAACCTTCCTCGCCAAGCGCAGTCAGCGGCAATTTGTCATTTTGGTCAGCTGCGGGAAAAGCCGAGGGGGCTGATGACGATGTCTCTGTCACAGCGGCCAGCTCACTCTTAGATCGAGCTGATGCGCCGGTTCAGCGCGAGGGTACTGGGTATAAGAAACCATATGTGGAGGAGGAGAGCTGAGGGCGCATTATATCGTAGTTGGGACATTGTAATTATCTAGACAGCTTGAAAGACACTGATGTCCCCGTAGAGTTTACCTGCACTCTGGTCAATGTTGTCCGTTATATGATTTATGGGCTCGTAGATGTGTGCATTCCTGCATTCAGTATACTATACCCAGGTACCAACAGTCGTATTTCGCGATATATAGTAGGGATATGTTAACATTCGGCATGATGCTTAATAGATGCTTTAAGGTTAACAGGGGTATATCAACAGTCCCTAACCGCGTCAACTTTTCCGCGATCCTTGTCACAACCGCTTGTCTCGGAGCTCGCCTAGGCTAGAACTTGGCGTCAGACGACATCCTGGATCTAGCCGTTTCAGCCTCTCCCGTACATGCAGCAGCATGGGTTTCATAGCGTAGGCAGATTAACCTCGGACCCTGAGGCACGTTTCGAAGACCTTAAGCTAAGCAAATATTGTGTACGCTCTCGAAGTCTTCGATCAAGTCTAGAACGAATTGTACTGTGTTACCCTTCTTATCACACTCGACAAGCCATCCAAGTAGAGACCGATCTTCGATGGATTCAATCTTCGCGTTAACACGAAATCATGCTCGCGAGCCTTTTGCAATCCATAAGTGACAGTTCAGCTGAGTCTGAAGGGATCGCGGAGCTCGTTGTAACTGCTATCGGCACAGGAGGGCGTCATTACCTCTGTTGGAAGACGCCGAGCGGCTCATATAGACAGCGTGAGTTCCTCCCGAGTCTAAAGTTAGATTATTCCTTTAACATGCTAAGTCCGTCTTCCAAGATTGCCATGGTCTACCTAGTGCGCTTGAAGGCTGGCTCTTTCCTGCCGATGGCAGCACAAGAGACTTCGAAACCCTGCAGGTGATTCTATCAGGTGAAGATGCGTTCTGGGCTTCTGATAAGCACGGCGAGATCAAGAGTGAGGCTTCAGATCCTGCACAGAAGCTGCGTCGCGCGATGACGATCAACTTCGGGGCTCCTTATGCGGAGAAGAAGAGATGGACGGGCCATATAACCGGGGCGTCGGGAGTAGTCGAGAGGAGGCGCTCTAGTACTTTTCCATCCGGGACACCGACGTCGGATGACATAATCAGACCGTCCGTCAAGTCCCAACCGAAGCACGTCCGATCCATTTCCGCGGACAAGTCGCAGCGACTATCTCTCGTGCCGCTCTCCGTGCGACAGAAGAGGATGAAGTGGGCAGCGCGACCGCGGAGTCACGACGAGTTGGCTGCCGTCAAAGAATGTGCGACTCCTGGTCTCCATGATCCATCATCAGGGGTTTCGAATCACGACCAACAGAGTCGTGCTAGCCCATGCACTTGCGGGTGCCATGAAGATGAGAGGGGACCCCGGTGGCCCCTAGGAAAGTCAGGAGAGGTACTCCAAAAGCAGTCAAGGCCAGTCTATGCGGATGCAGGCATCCAGACAGACGACACTCTAAGACACCATTACACTAAGCCGACATCACATCCTTCACATGGGCATGGGAACACAACACAAGCACCATATGGCCATGATCGAATGGCCTCAATTGGATCGTCCGCGTCCATACAGGAGACCAACTGGAGTAAGCGGACGAGTTACCTTACGACTATCACCAGCCCCGAAATGTATTGCCCTGAAACTCTGTGGCACATCCCAAACCCCGTAATCATGGGGAGGATGCAAGATTACTTCCGATCTGCAAACTATTTCCTGGGTGATTCTTTACAGCCAAGAGGTATGGGTTAGACAGGGCACCCTTATTTTTGTAATTAACGGTGAAGGTAGCCTGTTAGACGGAATGGGGGCCGGATACTCGTAATCGATGATACGAGGTAGAGAGCGATGGCTGAGCCAATGTGTCCATAAGCACACGCCGGTGTTAGTGTAATCATACGTAGTCTAGTACATCGAAATAAGCCGCTCGAAGCTTTCGACTGGTGAGGGTGTATCCTCTTGGGGATTTATGTTAGTAAGATACCTGAGAACTAGCTAGGTCGTAGGAGTGTATAAATGTCTCAGGTATCACAGAGTATATTCTCCTTTATCCGCTAGTTCGTGTTCAATAATTGTACTGCCCCTATGAATCCTTCACTACTAATTCACGATTCCGTTGGACTTATACAACTATAATCTCGACGTAAGCGCTCCCCCTTAACCGTGACCGATTCCCCTTTAACCGTGACCGGTTCTCCCTTAGCCGTGACCGATTTCCCCTTAATAGTCTTACAAGAGAGAGTCTTAGTTATTGTATGCTACACAAGATATTGTATCGAAGTACAATAGGAAAAGGGGGTAACGTACAAAATGATCCTCTCTTTAACATTAAGGCGGAAGTCATGAGCCCATTCCAATAAATACCGGAGTTGTGCGCTTGGTTCTCTATCCTCGCCATTGCCTAACTATACACTTAATGTCATAGCTATTACAAGTTATTATAGGAGAGAAGAAGTACCTAGGCCGGCATCTAAGACACACCATTTGTTCCTGTTACGTGGCTGGGTTGCTTATCGTCTGTTCAGCCCTTAGCATATGACATGACGATAAGTCTCCTGTCTCACTGCACAATGTATGGCATCGTTATAACTGGTTCCTTCGGTTGGATGGCAGTGACAGTAGTGGTGCTGTTGGAGATTTTATTCGAGCATCAAACAGATCTAGCCATATACCATGATATACGAACAAGAAAAACTAATACTTTGTACCCAAGAAATGTTTGATGTCGTGAATACAGGTAGGTGATTATTGCTGATGCGACACCTGGTGCCACTGTACCCAAATAGTTACAGCCATAATGGTATTGTGATGGTCATTTAATTAGAACATAGTTCTATTATCTTGGCCGTGTTCAACATGGCCTGCGACACCTGTGGCTTGGTTCTTCCAAGCTTAAAAGGAGCCCCCCTTTTAACACCAAGGAACGCATCTTCATATTACTGCGTACCATAATTGCCTTCGTCCACGTTTGAACCACAGCAATCGCAATCTGCTTTAGGTTGTTCGTTGCACCGGCTGCCTATCACGGTACCTTTTCGAATTCTGTCTCAGTCAAAACGTCTAAATCCAAGACTCCTCGCATCGCGTAATAACTCCAAGGATATACATCAAAATATGTTCAACCACTGCTGATACTGAGTCGAATCTCTGGCATGCGGGAACCCCCTTATGGGAATGGGCTCAAGGAATCAACGGACCTGAGTGGCAAATTCGACAGCGGGCACATGGTAAGGAGAGTCTTTAGCTCAACGCTTCGAGACATACGTGCGTCGTACTCGAAACCACGCGAACCGCGATCTGTGCACTGCGTATCTAGGACTTCTAGTTCCTAGGCCACATATTCCGGGGGGGCCTTCCTCGCCCGGACGCATCATCCAGCGGATACGCACTCACTTCTTCGCTGTACGGATCCGCTCATGACGCTGACGGGAATGGCAGCTCGGAAGAACCCATAACCATACCTGCGAGCGTACCTTCCGCGAAGTAGCCGTCTCCCCTTGCTCGCCTGAGGGCCCCTAGTGCACGGGGAAGGGAGCAGATGGCGCAGACATTATAAGCTCGGAACTTACTCCTAGCTTTACTTTCGCTCTTGCCCGCGCCCGCTTGAGACCCTGCACTAGACTGATAAGCGTGGTCCCGCGACTCGCATGGGCCTGGGGATCAGTAAACACTCAGTACCCCAGCGTGCCGCACATTCTACGACACGGGCACGGGAGCAGTAACTGACCCTAGAGCCTCGAAATCGGAGCCGTCGACTAGCGCCAAGACGCCAATAAAATGGTAGTACTTGAGGAAGTCCTCTCCTCAGTAGGTCTGGGGGCTCTCATAGCGTCTCCTTAGCGGGTCCACAGACCGGAATGCTGGGAGTTTACTTATAGCGACAGGAACGACGACGTTGGTCTTCGTTGCTAGCTGGAATATTGGTTTGTTCGGCCTCTAGAGGGCCCTGCAGATGGATGTGGGGTTCGCTTTTAGGTAGCACTTCAAGGATTGAGTGAAGTGCCGTATTAAACTTGATGGACACCCATGGTTGTCAATTCATGACTGACGCAGTAACATGCAGCCGTTGTGAATATCCCTTGGGAGTTACGGCGATGGCGTTTTGCCGGGGTCAACCCACGTTCATTGAACATGACTCTCATTCGCCGAAAATTCCCCGATGCCATAAAACCAACGAGTCAGGTAACGACATGCCCGATGCCCGCGGTTGCCGTAGCCAGAGCACCGGCACCCAGCGATTTCATAGATTATTGGAGATCAAGGAGGGATAGGCTGTAGGCTGCCTCGAATCAACAGGGGTATGGCGTTGGATAACGGACACAATGGCTTGCTGACATTGCGGAGACGGACTCGAATGAGCGCGACGGGATGGGGCTGGATCCAAAATGCCCAGGTAATCCTTAAAATCGGCTGGTCATCTCATCTTATTAGGCACTAATTAACACAAACATGAACTGGAGCTACCTATCTTTCCGCTGGGGTCCGTCCCGAAGGACCAAGTGGAGATGGGATTTGAGCAAGAGAGATCCTTATGCAAGTACTGTCGGTTAAAGACGCGTTAGCCGGATACCCTGGTTAGCGAGATGGATGGCGGCAGACAAACTTCTGCGGAAGAGAATTCAACAGCACGTGCTGCCTTGTTCGGTGGTCCTTCGACCGACCTACGCAGGTATCACTGGGATGTACGAAAGGAGCAAGCACAGCACTATCCTCCGCTTTTCGAAACTGCACAATGTCCAAGGGTGTCGGCCTTCCACCCCGATCCTTACATAAGTACATGGGGTATCTGTGATTGCGCCGGTTCTCGCCGCAAGGGCCTCCATCCATCCAAGGCTGTGGATACCCCGAGCCAGCTCGTCCGTCCGTCAGGTGCGTAGTGGAATGCCAAGGCGAGAAGAATTCCTGACTGTAGGGCCAGATCGACGATGACACGGGCTGGACGGAGTGTCAGCGGCGGCGGGTATAAGCGACATTGCTATTTCTAGGTTCAAACCTACCAACAGTAGTAAGGTAGAACTGGCCGGGGTACCGAGTCTTCTGGTACCACCGTAGTAATATATGTAGGCAGTAACCAAAACAGGAAATTACAGACTTGTTGCGCCCGATCCTGTTACATGTATGATTAATTGCAGACCTGGAATTGTTCTGGAATCTATACAATAAATGAGCTTCGTCAAGATGGAGAGCAAAAGGGCCCACTGATGCCAAGGGTTTTCACGCAAACATGCCCAGTCCTGGTTTATTGGTTGCCGGGCGCATAAAGAACAATATGCACATTGAGCCCTATGTAGTAGTTAAGGGTGTCCTATCCAGTAACAAACCGGCAAACCACACCCGACAAGATCGCTAACCATGCCCGATATTAACTGTATTTACCAATTTTCCAGGGCATGCCTATTTGCCCCAAGTACCGCCATTCGTGCCCATTACAATTTCCCGCTTACCATTTACATGCATTACCACGGAAATATTTAGGACCGAACAATACACCCTAGTAATGGGCCCTTCGCCGCCTCCGGGAGGTAAGATTAAACTTCATTATTTAACCTCGACCGTAACTGTAATATACCATATACGTTTGGGCTGGTAATGTATAGTTGTCAGGTAATCTGAAGGTAACGTATGTCGTATATGTACTCAGGTACATAGGCCGCTCGGTGCAGAAGCCGTCCGCAAATTGCCAAATACGGTTAATTCCTGGCATGGTTAGTAATTCTGATCCAGCAATATGTTGATCGGCCCGGATGCACAATCGCAATGGAGTGCCAGTTCATGGCTCCAGCGGTACGTATGGATGTGTGTGCAACTCTGGCTCCCTATCCAAGGCCCCCATATAACTGCCGATACCTGCCGAGCGCTCGACGACGATTTCCCGGCCGAGACCCGAGGGCAGAGAGAGTCGGAGGCTGCGAATCGGATGTTCTCCTAGGCATGGATTAGAGTGATGTCGTTGGATGACCCGTCGTATGCCCCCCTTTGGTGATACCCCGGCGTTCGTTTTACCACATGAAGAGGAAAACTGTCTGTACTCATGTATCACCCGCATCTCCGAGAGGGCCATGTTGTCTCGCCCTACCTTGCGCAGGGGTCGAACGGGCGCCGTGCCACGTCGCGCGCATGTGATGCAAGCACACAATGCTCGCCTGCCGACACAGCCAATTGGCTGGGTGCTGGCCACCAATGGAGGGTGTCATTTACGGTTCGCAATGCATGTCACAGCCCTTGCCGAAAGGGAGAAAAAAAAGCAATATCTGAGCCAAAACGCCGGTGAAGCTAGCTTACCGCCTGGGCATTCCCCCCAGACGGTAGTTAAGGTTTCTTCTTCGGCGCCACGGTCAGAGCAGATCGGATCCCATCGAAGACGACCTCGCATCTTGGAGATTCCCAATCCTTGTGTCCCCGTGCCACATGGGGTCATGGTTTTCGGCACCCCCGCAACACGGGTAGGAATGCGGCGTTGGGAGAATGTTAAGACCTTCGACCAGCCCGAGCGATCAGCCCGGGATGACCGCCTCGACGTGCGACTCGGGGGAGGCGGTGCCAGTGCAGCAGAATAGGAGTGAACGGGGCTTTCCGTCTCCCTAGCAAACCAGCAGTCTCTCGCTGAGCAACGCATTTCGGGATCTCGATCTCAGCTCTTGTCATTCGACGCCTCGGGTATCTCGCCAACGTTAAATAGGCGCTGTTAAGGTTTCACGTATGGTGCTGCGGGGCACACGATCTGGCGGTACAAATGATGGTGGTCGTGGTGGTGGTGGTGGTAGAATCCAGCGAATTCCGCAATCGGGACACCACCGCAAAGTGACATTCGGGCTCTAGAGCTCCATTTGGGAATCATGCGTAGTCCAGCGCTAAATTGATTTCATTGTTTCAGAGGGTGACAATGCGGGGGGACATCGTTGGCATTATTACCACCCTTAAGTG
This sequence comes from Monosporascus sp. MG133, assembly GCA_004155925.1. Lineage (NCBI taxonomy): Eukaryota > Fungi > Ascomycota > Sordariomycetes > Xylariales > Monosporascus > Monosporascus sp. MG133. The sequence continues at coordinate 42,704 of QJNX01000319.1, forward strand.
CCATGAAAAGGAAGCTTGTCCATGATATGCTGATGGTCTGCTAGTGACTATCTGCGGCACCCCTATCTACCTACACAGCCATTAACTGGACAAAGACGGGGATTCCGTCCAGCTTGGGGTCAACATCATGTTCCAGACTCAAGCTTGTTACAATGCATTATCTGATTATAAGAAATATAATGGACTTCGTGGGTATAGAGTGTAGATGGTCAAAAGAGTAAGTTGCTCTAAGCATGCCATGTGTACAGGGCTCAGCTGGGAGCCGACTAACACAATGAGCTTCGAGAAGAACGACCAAGGTTACCTGTCCTCCAGTCTCGTTGGCAGTACCTCAAGAGCAACTTGCCGTATATCTAGCTGCAGGGCAAGTTATCCATGCTACACACTGAAGCAGACTCATCATGCATGAGAAGACCATGTCCTTAGGCGGTCGATCTCGAGCCGAGGAGTCATTGAACTCTCCGCTACGCAATGGTCATAGAGTGACGAACCAGAATGGGAGAATGACGGCTCGCTGCGGCATCGTGGCTTGTTTCCTTATCGGCCACTTCGTGATCCATACCGACCGCAGTCCCTTTGTATAACGAGTTGCTCCACATGGCAGAGCATATCCTGCGGCGTTCCTGTAGATCCCGGACGTACATACCCGGGAAGTGGGAAGAGGCCCCCAGTACAAACCACGATCATGGGTAAGTGCATGGAGGATGCAAATGGCCGTCAACACGAGATCGTCGATTTATTATACTAATATACGCTGTATGCGTACAGGGTGGCTGTTTAGCGCCTAAGATTTGTCAGATCACATATGTTTGCATCATCTCTTTATTGTTACCCCGTTCAAGAGCCATTCCTCTTTTGTGGAAGATTCTCTCGGTCACAACCTTATTCGATCAGCCCAGGCTTTGTTGGAGTCAGCTCCGCCGCGAGTGGCACGACGTTACTACACCAATTCCTACCAGTACAACGTAGCTATCAATAAAGCGGCCGCGAGCCTTCCGCAGAATTGACCCGATTACTTACTTAAACTCTCTCTGGCGACCCCACCGCTCATTACCCTCTGCCCTACACAAACTAGGTGAGTAGCCGGGACAGGGTCGGTACTTCTGCCATTACACCATCACCACCACCAATGTCACCATCAACACCACTGCTAATATCAAGGCGATATACCTAAATAAGGGGCCTCTCGCTGGTCCCCTAAATCCCCGGAAAATAGTCCTAACCCTGCTAGCTAACCCTTACCCTAACCACCTAACCCCAAACCTAAACTAGCCTTAACGGTTACGGTCATTCCTTAAGTGCCTATCAATATGTTAAAAGCTGAACTACTACCCTACAGGGGGATGAATAATTATCGGTATGCTTGCCGAAAAGCGTTTAGCTCGGGTCAATTGACCGACTCGGCGAGGTCGATCTAGCTTGGGCACTCTGTGCAAGTTCAAGCCCGGCTGCTTACCTAAGAACCGGAAGTGTTATTACACGTAGTAATTAAGTACATAGTTCTAACCATAGAGCTATCTAAACGGCTAGTTCGACTACTTCGACGAAAGGGATCTGTATTACACCGATGTTCCTAGATTTGGGGTACACCGGTTCGTGCATAGACCCATATAACTGCAGGAATTTTGGCCTTTAGCGTTGCTTTATGCTAGCTAACTGCTTATGGGCATACTGCATACGAAAAGGAAGACATGCATATAACAGGAACTCGTAGTTTTATGCTAAGTACTAGTTATAATGGACGTTGTGCCTCTTTTAATACCTGGATTTCTTAACTAGACTTTGCTTTTATGGTATGAAGTACTAAGGTTACATTTAGGATGTATCTTTTACCAAGACCACTATGGCCCCTACCAATTAATCCTACGGCCATTTAAATGCTTGGAAACCGCCGGAATTTATTCATGACGAAATCTAGGAGCATCGCTGTAAATACCAACTAGTATTGTACTAATTAAGTAAGTTTACCCACCGATTACGTGGACAGCATCTTGGCTTTCCCTTCGGCTCATCCGCTTATTACCGACGGCACAGTGGGCCGGAAAGTACTTCCGAAGGGAGCGAGTAAGGATGGACAATTTCCCCTTTGGATGGTGCATCTTCCCCTTGTCTGGAGCAATTTGTGTGGTTTATATGTAATAGGAAGAATAGACCCTATAATAACAACGCATATCTGTCGGAAGCTGTACATATGGTTCCTTGCAAGATATCAAAGACGTACCCCATCCCCCCAGTGTGTCAGGGTTGATGTTTAGGGCGTTCGGAGTGAGCCGAATATTAATGCCCAATAGTTCGGCGGTCCAAGTGCCCATCAAGCCGAGCACGCCAGTAACATGCTCGGTCCAAAAGCCGGAAGAGTTTAGCCGTATATAGCGCCACCCACGATCGACGAGCGCCTGGGCATGTAGCGTGACCACATAGGGACCGACAGAGGAGCGAGGGACAGATGGACTTCTTTTCTATCATATTGATAAGTCGCAACGTATGATATGATGGTGTGGGTGTGTACGTATGTTTTGAGCAGCCTCTAAACTCTTCTGAATAGGCATGAGGGCTGTATATGTCTACGCTCATTACTGCGGTCTGCAGAGACTAGGTTTGAAGACACCGCCTATTGTTGCCGTTTCGGATGGGGTCTGTAGGGGCAGAGGTGTATAGGCGGTCATCAGAGGGATCATGCATGGACTAGATTATGGCTGCGTAACACCAATGGGCGCAAAATGTATCGTCCCACGCATCATGTTGGAGATTTGATTAAAATCTTAGGTAGGGTATCTCGCGTGGTCTGGTAGAGTAGGAAAATCAAGCAATATTCTGGAAGTGTTACCCAAGGCATATTACCCAAACCCGAACTCTGCAGGGCACCGATGGGGCGATTGAGGGAAACCACCCTTAAAAGGGGGGGAATGGGAACAAAGGCGAGAATCATAAGCATTAAGTACATGAAACAGCCGCCTCCAAACGGAAGCCCTGGTGCGGAGGGTACCCGATGCTTGGGCAGTTGCTTGTTACAGTAATCCGTCGTCAGCCGCAGCCGCTTCTCAAGATTGCCCTGATCTGTCAACGCTCGAGATGCTCTGGGATCTCAGCTCAGGGTGGGTAGGTACAAGGCATTGTTCCTGCAAGCGACGCCCCTACAGCCCCGTACGTACCGATGAGATGGATGTAACCAGGGCCAGAGTGCCTCTTGTAGCCATACTACCGACCCCGGATATGTGGTAGGATTACCTCTGACCACTCGAACCCGTTCTTATAACTTGTATCGTCCCTACTACATGAGATTCGAGAATGCATCCCGCTGGAAGGTCTCGTCTTCTGAGGCCCAGCAAGGTTCGGTACCCTAATGTAGGTTACATACTATGTGGGAATGTAGTAGCGAAGTGAAAATAGACCGGGATGGCGCATTGATGAAACAACCAGCCAAACGGTAACGAACCAAGAAGCTCCTAATTTATCCCATATCCCGGCGCTTCAAGGGTACCTTATTTCGCTAGAAGGACCCACAGTTGGGCACAAGTGCCCACCGATCTACAATTCATTTCCCTAACCCAGAAATTTAGCCCTCGTGCTAAAGGGGAAAATTCATCGAGGCTTGAAGTCCGAGATGCTATATGAGGTTATCTGATCGTAGAGATATGTATGCAGTAGGTATCAGAGGTCTTCTCTCTTGGCAACATTGGGTCGTTCGTAGGTCGGTCCCGGATCTTGGGCCTCTGGGTAAGTGAATGGCACGTCCTGCCGGCGACCTGGGTAGCCGGCTTGCCTCTCTACCACGTAATTCTAGCCCCAGAGTTTGAATAGGAATTCAACGGTCCTTTACATCAGCTGAATTGTGCTCGGCAGAGGTCGCCCTCCCATATTTGGCTTTCCAGCTCATCAGCCTCATGTGTTCTTCCAGGATTGCTTTAATTGCGCTTCTACGGCTGGCCGCGTATTACTTACCCTCTAGTATGTATTGTACAATCAATGCTCCGACATGAGCATAACAGAAGCGGATCATCTCGAGTGATCAGCACAGAACTTGGCAACTCAGAGGATAGTGCTTATTTAGCACCTGGACAGACTGGGCTGCGAGTGAGTGGGGTGTGCGGTTTGCCGTGCGCACGACGCGGCTAATCGATGGTCCCGACCCTACATCACACGATCTGGCGGCTATATTAGCTGATCACAGGAGATATCTCCAAAAATAACTGTTCGACTGGTTTTCTCGACGAAATATGCCAGAAGCCTTCCTACTTGACGGCAACCCATCCGTTGTTACCTTCTCGCGTGGTCCAGGGAAGCAAGTCACCTGCCGCTCCCACCGGCCTGTCGCCGTTGTCGAATCCAACCACACGTGCGTGCCCTTGCAAGTTGCAACACTCAGTCGGCCAACCGCGCACAGCAATGGTAAATTTACTTTTAATTCAACGCGGGGTCAGAGCCACCATACTACTATTCGACGCCGTGGCGATGGTTGTCTTCTTGGGTAGGAACAGATCTACTCCGCCGTTTGCGAATGTTCAGTGAGCCACGTTCCTGAAGATCTCGACTCCCACTGTCCCCCCGCAGGGTCAGACGCGTCAATGAGACCAATTCTTCGTCGTAGTCACCGCCCATAAGTTTACTACCGCTTCTGCTGCGAAAGCACCTTCAAAGCAAGGGCTCGACAAGGTGTTGTATGTTGACGGATCTCGCTTCCCAACCGCCTTCCGCTAGTGAGGCTTCTCTACTAAACCAAATAGCAAGGTCCAGTCATCCCTAGATGTACGCACACAGATCAGATACGCCAGTAGATCGCTGAGGAATGCGTCACTACAGTAGATGCATCCTCATGTACAGCTATGCGATACCGCGAAGGATCTGTCTCTGACGTTACAGTCCGTTATGCCTGATGCCGGAAAGCCATATGTCTGTTTATTTGATGCCCAGGAAGTTTAAAACCCCATGTAGCTTGGTAGCTGGCCGCGCTATTGGTTCGGAGGGGGCTAACACTAACACAGGAGAACGGCAAAAACTCCCGAAAAACCCCCTTCGAGTCAGGTGTGCATCGTTGTGGGGCCCCATACCCAACAAACAGTGCTCCGGGCTACATGAAGGTATTTTGTGGCCGACACCTTAATGTGATTTTGCTCACTCCCGCGCCTCTCATTCATACCCTACATACGTGGTAAGAAGTATATCCCTATCTACCTACTTCCTATAGTAGGTATATGTGCGTAGCCAGGCTGCCCAGGACGTCGGGCGGAACATTGTTGAGCCCTTGAATTGTGCGATCAAGGACGGTAGTGGATACTTTCATAGGCCCTCTTCCCTGGCCTCGGAAATACTGAAAACCGGAGGCGTAGGCTAACTTTGTGTGGCATCGCGAGGCGCTATGTGACGCCACAAGTTTGAGCAAGCACATGCTGTTACCGAAGATAAAAAAAGCTCCCGTGGACTCGGCAAGGGTCCCAAGCGTGTTAGTCAGCTACTCAATCCGGCGCGATCATGTTACATTCATACCCCCACAGAGGTGTGAGCATGTGCACCTTGTCCTTCGGCACGTTCCAACCCTTTTCCTCTCTCCCTCTCCGAGACCCTAGCTAGTCCGAATACCTATCTCCCCTGCTATGCCTTACCACGGTACCGAGCGTCTCATCACCCCTTGAGCTCTCTCGCAATGCCTGCTTCTATTAAGACCAATGAGAGAAGGCATTCATGCCTGATTATGTACAAGAGCCTGCGGCCCACAGCGATGCTTACCTGCGGGTTGAAACGCTCCTTAGGGGTCACGGCTGGGGGGGAGTTGTCCGATATCCCCCTTGAACGAGTGACCCCGTAAGCCCAGCCGGTCTCCTCGCACCAATCGCTGCTAATCTAATGATTAGCTGAACAAGGTAGGGCCAAAGAAGACAAACCCTTTATTACCTAGTCCCAGATGCACATCATCTCCCCAATTGGGATTGGCTTTAGCTAGATAACGAAACGGAAGCGTACCCCGTAGCGACTGCTCGAAGAAGCTCTGTGAACTGTTGTTCCGTGCTCAAGGCGTAAGATGCGACTTGCACGCGCATCAACTCATGTAGGGAGGGAGGGGATATATCGTCGACGTATATATATACAGCAGGCCTCGGCGTAGCTGACTCGACGGATTCGACGATTTCTCAAGGGTACCATGCGCATGAAACTGTATTTTGTACCCCGGCAAGCTGTTTGGGTGTATCGCTGAAGATCTCCCAAACCCTGCGGGAGATGGATGCAGCTAGCTTAGCACCCCGAACCAGCTGCTAGAGGCAGTAGAGGGTAACAAAGCATGAGAAGTCCCGATGTACTAGTTAAACCAATACCAGAAAGAAACGGATAGAGGCCCACGGCAAACCGCGTTATTCTAAAGCATCAGCCGATTCGCCATCACGGACGTGCTTGGCTGGGTCTGTCAAGGGTCAAGGCCTCATTGGTGACTCGTGAGTAGCCCCAAAGCCAGGACCGGGCTGGTATGGTCCACTTACCCTTCGGCTCGAAACACATTATGTACTAGCGATTTTGGGTCAATAGTATCACCAACCCATGTTCGGGTCTTCCCTGCGTTATTACAGGGATGTTCAAGGCGGACTTCGCCCCTCTAGATATATTCCCGACTTACACGTTTTAACAAGCGGAGGACCCCCGGAGACCTTGGCTGAAATAGAGCTGGAGAACCACCTGAATCGTACCGAGAGACCGACTAGACCGCAGCTCGTCTTTCCCCTTCTCACACCACGGACTCTTCCAGACTTCTGTCACTACCGCCTGGCGCTGGCTCACTGGACGATATTCTCGCTGCGTTGGTATCCAATGTAGTACTACATCCAGACGTCTTTGCTGCTGTGGTATCGGTCCTTGCACAGAGAGGCATTGTCGTCCGGCATTACGCCGTCTGGCTTCCGGTTTAGGCAATCGTTCACTTCCCGATGCTTTAAGGATCCTCTTTAAGCACATACGCTCACGCTACCAAACCTACGGAGAGCCTCGGTGCTAGATGACTAGCCGCAAAGCGCCTGAGTTATTACCAGTTTCGCCCTCCGTTCTCCTTTCTTGGGTAAATCCTCCGGTGGGCTTGAAGCAGATAGTATACGAATACCCAAAATTCGAGCGGCTCTGAAGTAGTACAGCGCTGCTGTAGCGCTACGGCAGTATTGGCTATCAGCATCTTGAGAAGGGAACACCGAGGTTTGCCTGCGCGAAAATCCGGGTCTGCGGCCTCGGTACGAGGGTAGCTTCCTTACCGCCCAAATCCGCCTGCCGCTGCCCTCATTTGAGACTTGTCCTGCGGTAGGAAGTGCCGAGCGGTTTCTCTTATACTTGACTAATTTCCAAAGAGATCGGCAACAGCGGCCTGTATGTTCCTTGATCGGGAACTCCCCAGAGTCTATTCCACCGGGAAGTCCGCGGAGAGTCCGTCACATCAAGGTCCCAATTGTTGGAACTTGAAGTCCTTGAAAATGGCGACGCAGTCACACAATGCCTTCCCTCGATCCCCGAACCCATCTACGAGATCTTATGATTCTTCGTCTGTCTCTTCGGCCACCTCGCCCAGACCCCCGTCCCAGTACCTGAACAGCCTGATGAATACGGGGGCGAGGCCAAGCACAACGCATCAGCCGCAGCCGCTAGGCATTCCAGCGTTACCACCCGTGAGCCAGGCGGCGTTCCAATCTTACACACCGGTGGCGGCGTCCTCGGTGATGGGCCGTGAATCTTTGCCGTCGAACGATTCGGTAGCATAAGCCCTTGTACTGTCACTTGTTCGACTTCAGCTAACGTTGAGCTCAGAAACGAGCCTACCGGCAAAGGAGGAAGGATCCCAGCTGCGATGCCTGTCGCGAAAGGAAGGTCAAGTGTGACGCCACGGAAACGACTAGTTGTTCGGAGTGCTCGAGTCGTAATGTTAAGTGCCAATTTACCAAGGAGACCAACCGGCGGATGTCCTCCATTAAGCAGGTGCAGGACCTTGAGAAGCAGCTCGAGAGATTGAAGAGAGAAAACAGCAGTCTGAAGCGCATGCTCAGCGAACGAGACGGCCAGATGGACATGGACGTAGACACTGTCGAGCAGTCATCACTTCAGCTACCCGAGATACGCTCCGAACCTAAACGGCGAAGACGGGTGGCCCCCTTACACGATCCCTCGCGAGCTAGATCCCAGATGAGGAAGTACTCGAAAGGATTACTCAAAGCGCCAGCGCCATGTCGACAATCATTCGTCGATACCGTGTTCGACCCCCCTAGGCCGCCTTTACCGTCCAAAGCAATAGCGGAGAAGCTGCTTCGCGCTTATTACGGGGCAGTGCACATCATGATGCCGATCCTGCATTGGCCAACTCTGCAGCAGGATGTCGATGAATTATATCAGGGGTCTAACCTGCAGCGGGCCTCATCCTCCTGGCTTTCTATGTTTTTCGCGGTGTTAGGAGTAGGGAGTCTCTTCAGTGACGATCTCGACCGAACGAACCGAGCTGCCGAGCTTTTGGAGGCCTCGCGGAGCCTTACAGATCCGTGGAATAACGATTTCACCCTAGATAATGCTCGAACACTACTTCTCCTTTCTCTGGCTCTGAATGAGCTGAACTTGAAGTCGGCAGCGTGGTCTTGGCTGGGGAGCGCCGTGAGGTGTGCGCAGGATATGGATCTGCACCTGGAGACGGGTATTCGGTCAAGAGTGGAAGCGGACATGCGGAGGAGAGTCTGGTGGGCAATCTACATTCTCGACCGAACGTTATCCCTGGAACTCGGACGTCCCTTCATAATCGACGATGCCGACTGCGACGTATCGCTTCCCGAACCTTGCGACGACCACTTCCTCCAAACCGACGGACCCATTCACCCCTTAAACGCCAACCCGCTGACTCACTACTTGCACGTTGTCATTGACGTCGTTCGATGCTATTCCGCGCTGAGAAAAGCTCTTTCGATGCAAGTGATTGCGCCCACGCGGCTAGCAACGTTTGACGCGCATTTTATTGCCTGCCAGAGAGCTTTCCCTGCAGCATGCGACCCTCAGAGCGATCTCCCTATCGCTCCGCACATACTAATGCCTCTTACTTATCTTCTCAGTGCGCGCCTACTCCTCCATCGTCATAACCTGGCCCCCACTTGTCCCCCCGAAACCCGCAAGAGCGCGATCGATCAGTGCACGATTACTGCGATGGACACGGCTGACCTGATCGGTCGAACCAGCGCCACCCTCGCAGACACCGCGACCGCCCTGCTCACGACTCACATCTTCCGTTGTACTCTATTCCTCCTCCTAGCAGGCCGTTACGAAGCCGCATCCACTTGCATTCGGGCACTTTCTTCGATCGGTGCTCGGCGAGACGTTGCTACACCTTGCGGAAGATTCCTCTCCTTTTTTCTCACTACACTAACAAGCAAGCGGGCCGAGCTCGCCTCCTATCTCCCACGTCCTACCCAACAGGGCTTCGCGCATACTGCCCCGCCCGGCCCTGCTGTCGTTCAAGAGTCTCTGGTCAGGGACGAAGAGCTTCTAATATATGTCAGTGCGGACCTGCAAGCTGGACCCGAGTCGTCGTGGGTGTGGGCTGGCGCCGAAAGCGAGGCCCCCGTTTTATCGGCAAAGCCTGCAGGAGGAGGTCTATTGATGGCTGAAAACCGGACTGGACTCTCCGCCGAGGAGATGCGGGACTGGGGCGATTGGGACGGGCTATTCACCCGCATAAAGAGTCTAGCTTCGCCCCAAACATTGCCGCCGATAAAGATGGAACAGGCACCTAGCGTACCTCGAAGCAATACGTCCGGTCCTGGGAGTAGCGGGAACAGTCCCGCTCCCGGAGCAGGCTCCGGCCCCCGAAGCGCGGAGAGGATCAGCATCGCGAATATCATCTAATGAACGGGCCTCTTGTACTAGGGGAATACGAAAACTCATCCGGGAACCCCTGACGAGTGTACGAATTTCACGACCAGACAATACCCAGTTATTTCTCTATCCTTCTACGAGCGGAGCTTGCATGGCGGTCATGTGGCGCATTTACACGATGATTCACACGATTAGAAAGAATACTACGCCACACCCCCTTTCTACGAGCAACACGAGCCAACTAGCTCGGCTGATTAATGTTTCTTAGCATCGTCTGGGGGATCTTGAGCGTCCCGGGTTTTTGAGTGTATCCGTAGTGCTGCATTCACACCCGAAGGGGACAGAGTCCCCCCACGATAGCCGTCTCCTTGTATTATCTATTTCGGGATTAAGCAAAGAGGCCCGACTACTGCGTTGAGCATGCGAGCGTTTTACAAAATGCATTTGTACCTAGTATACCCATCCATAGCACTTCTGATCTCAGGGCTGGGGAAGGGAGGTCAGTAAGGAATGGAATTTAATGGAACGGGCATTCCAGCGTCTACGTCTGTTTCCTTAATGCGCTGCTGTCACAAGCTCTGTTCAGAGTACAGTAGAAGGAAAAGTAATCAGGTGCCTGGCCTCGCGACTGTGAAATACCAGAAACATCCACAGCCAAGCCCGAGCCCCTGGCCGATATGCCGCGAGTCGCGAAACAGTATCGGAGTGCTCTGGACGAAGTACATATCCGTGAGGCAAAGTAAACCCTCCCCGCGTTTCATTTATATTAGGGGTCGTCCTGTTTTTGGCAGTGAGGTTGCATTTCCCTGTTCCGGGCATTGCGCCGGCCGGGACCGAAACCCTCGCTGGGGGTTGCCAATCCCACCCACCTTTGCGTTCTCCTTTCCGACGCATGGCGTCCCCGCTGTCGGCTCTGCGGAACATTCCCATTGCGATCCCTGGGCACCTCGCCCCTGCAGTAGACGTCGAGGGTTGGTTCGCCACTTCCCCCCTTTTCTCCACCTGGAAGCTTCCGGGATTGATTTTCGAGCGGGCTAGACTGTACGATATGCACTACGGCCTCATAACTCCTTGCGGCGATTGCCGGCGTCTCGCAGCATGTCTGCGCTCCGTTCAGTTCATGTAGGGAGACTTTTCTGACGCGGGAATGTACAGTCCGGTTTTGAAATAGCTTACTCGTCCGCAGCCGGGGAGATATCGAGATTGAAAAGGGGTGGATTACTCGAATCGGTTATATAATTCAGGGAGCCGGGATCCGCGTCCTTACAGTCTCTGGCGAGAGACTACCGATGTAAGTATCTCCTCCTTCGGGTTACGCTAATCTTTAAAGCGGCTTCTTTAAAGCGGCTTGTCTCTAGTAAAAGCCTATAACGTGCTCTGCCACTTGAAGATATTGCATGATACCATACCCCCTTAGCACTACCACTGACTCTATTATACATTAAACCGGGAACCGCACGGGATATTTACATGATGTATATATATTGTACAGTTATGTCTTGCTTGCGCAGCAGTATCAGCTTGTGGTTTCTGGATAGTCTTTGGCGCGTCTTTGCCTCCGGGTTTTATGGCTGCTTGAGGCATCGGCGTTAGCCGGTGTATAGGGGGTCATGTAGCCTTGCGTGGAAGCACCGTCTGGTGCCGACTCCAGTCGCTGTATGTCTTCATTCTCGTTCTTTTCCGCACTTGAGGCTCCTTACCACCTAAAGCTTTCTGCTTAGTTTCCTTCCTCCTTGAAACAATCGAACAACTCCTTTCTTTGGATATAAATATGCTTCGGCGTGGCATGCCACGGTCCTATAAAATACCTGCGTGATACGGGACCCGAAGGGGGTCTGTATACTAGCCTAGAATCATAGGCAGGGGTAATACCCCCTTAGGAACCCTACCCCTCCTATCCCGATCCGTGCGGTATACACGAAAGCCGTTTATTCTGATGAGGTAACCACTATTTGCTCTGCATCCTGGCGCTGCAGTAACATATTGCTGGACTGCCATGTAGTAAGATTTTAGGGATAGGTTTAGGTGATATTCCATCAGTCATCCTTCAGAGCTCATTATTCGACCAAGTTTTGCCTCACCCAACTTATGGCGCTTACGGTTACACTGGGAACAACATATGGTTTATTCACATCAGTCAAGACTCGGAGAATCTTGAAAGGCCTTTCTCTTCTTTTTTTCTGAGCCTTGATAGCGCCAACTGGCTTCCATATAAATAGCCTCCTCACTTACCTTGTTAACTAACGTCTCCTTCTGGTTAGAATTGTAAAAGTATTGCTACTATGTCTCATGGTCAAGGCAAGCTTGAAGCAACGCCAAACCCCTCGCCGACGTATGGACACACAGCTCACACATGGCTGCATGATCTTATATCTGGCAGGCTAAACGAGCTCTGACATGAAAACGAAGAGGAGCTATGAAATGAGCAAAGCCAATGTCTACAATAGATATATGGAAATAGCAAGATATTATCGTTATTTAAACTATGACTTGAACGACAATTTCCCCCCTTTTTACTCTTTCAGGTAACTCTATAATGTCTAATCTCAACGTTGGCCTAAAAGGAGATGGCTGATCTGCATTGCTGTTCTCGTAATACGCCATATTCACATTGGACATTAGGTAAGGTATACAGCTAGGAGAGGCCAGAAGACGTGAGGCTTGTTCTCGGTATTGTTGTCTATAGGTATGGATTTGGCCCGGTAGCCATAAACCGTCCGCACCAAGCTACTATCGCCGAGAACCATATAAGTTCACAATGGTGTTTTCATCTAATAATGTTCCTCCAAACGCATTCAGTGACTCTCCACGACCCATAAATTTATCGCTGGCACCCTTGGCCGAAATATAAGGAGATATTAAGGAAATATGAACATTATCATATCGAGCTGCCTGGAATTACCACAGAAAGATGTGCTAAAATGTAGGTATACAAGAACATTAAGCCACCAGATGGTCCTGATCCTCAATCCATATCCATATACATGGTGCCGCGCTTCGCAGTCGCGTTAGGAGGCGATTGGCTGCCGCCGGGCGGGGAAGCGTGTACGAAGGGCGTGCTGCTCGTGGGGACGCTGAGCGGTGCGCCGAAGTATTCGAGCTCAATCTGGCGCGTGTTGATGAAGGTGCTGTTGCCGAACCAGTTGTTGACGTCGGCCTGGCCCATGTTCATCATCTCGGTGATCATCTCCTGGCGCAGGATGTCAATGAGGCGCGTGACGCCAGCCTCGCCGAAGATGTTGGCGAAGATGGGCGGGCGGCCCATGCCGACGGCGCGTGCGCCCAGCGCCAGCAACGCCATGATATGCGTACCGCGGCGCACGCCGCCGTCCGCGTAGATCTCGATCTGGTCGAACACCTCTGGGTACTGCAGGTGTAGGTCTAGCAGGATCTCGACGGCCGTGGGCACGCCGTCGACCTGCCGGCCGCCGTGGTTCGACAGGTAGACTGCGGGGAAGCCGAGCTCCGCGCAGAGCTTGATGTCGTGCGCGGTCTTCAGGCCCTTGGGCACGATGGGCAGGTCCGTCAACGTGCGCAGGTGGTTCAGGGCCTCGATGGTGAACGAGGAGCTGTGCGCCGAGTCGCCGCTGTTCGAGAAGCGCTGGTACCGGCTCCGCACGCCGACGACGCCAGTGTTGTCTACGGTGAGGAACAAGGCCCTGAAACCGCCGGCCTCGATGCGGGCCAGCTCGTCCCGCAGGCGGGTGTCGTTCGCCCAGATGTATTGCTGATGGAACATGATCTGGCCATCCACGGCGGCGGCGGCTTTCTCCTCGATATCGAGGGTGGATGAGATTGAAGGCACGTACAGAATACCAGCATTACCGGCAGCCCTGATGATACTGGCCTCGGCATCAGGATGCGCACGTCCAGCACTCGCAGCCGGAGCGAAGAAGAATGGCGCTGAGAATTCGTAACCCAGAATCGTAGTGCTGTACGACAGATTAACGGGGGTAAAGCGAGGTAGATCGGCCCAAGAAGGACTCAAGGTAGCACAACATACGCCAAGTTTACCCCAGACACGTCGGAGAAGCTGAAGCCATTGAGACGAATCTTCTTCCAGATATTAAGGTTGTTGATATAGGCTGGTGTCAATGCTCGTTAGATGGATCCAGGGGAGACATGGTTTAACCAGATGCTTACTGGTCTCGTCCAAGACTCCAGTGCGAAAATACGCATAGTCTCGTGCTCTCATTGAATTCTTTGCTGCGATTTGAAAATCATTGGCTGTTATCATTTGCGCAATAGGGGGAACCTGGCCGGCCGTCCAGGGGCCAGTGTCTAGGCCAGTATCCGGGATGCCCTCGTCCTGTTCCTGGTCGATAACAGCAGCATAAGCTACCTTACTAAGCCCGAGGGCAAATAAAGCAAGAGAACGCAGCATCTTTCGGGATTGGAATAGGAAAAAAAAAGAGTGTGGAGCGACCTAGTTAAAGACAGTTGGTTTCAGCCTATTAGATGCGTTATCTTCCGAAGGAGCTTCCTTCCGTATTAATTCCTGGTCGAATTATGAGAAGATGGTAAACGAGTGTATATGCTTGACTACAACCTTGTCGGAAGGGGCACGTATGTCTTCGTTGTATTTATATCTCATCTTGGATGAGCCAGGAAGCCAAGGGAAAAGCAACTGACAGGGGGTTTCCCTTCTGGCCCGAGCTGACTGCGCCCCGCAGGAATGCGGGTGCAAAAACCCATTAGAGTGGCACGGTTACATTCTGTGGGAGTCCGATCGGGCTGCTCCGGTAATTAATGGTAAAGTATGGGAAATCAGGATTCGCCAACACCTCGGCGCATCTCATCCCCTATCTTATCTGCCGGTTGGCCGCTCTGGCCCGCTGTATTCGTCGATCAGTTGATATATTGTGGAGAAACTGTAAGCAAACGCTCTCCTCCTAGAAACTCTTCTTCTACAATTTAGGGCATAGGAGTAAGCAAACGCTCTCTTCCTAGAAACTCTTCTTCTACAATTTAGGGCATAGGGCATTAAGCCCTTGATCACGCTAACTTCGGGGTTTCACTTGTGCTTGCTATGTTGTACGGGCGCGATACGAGCCGACTGCCGCCCAATAATACGGATGGTAGAATACGGGGAAGAAAGCTTAGCTCTATCACGCCCCTTAAATCCCTGTTCGCGATTCACCGACAGCCCCATCCTTAGCCGAATTGCCCACCCCCTCCTCCTTCAATCCATACATCAACGTGACGCTCTCAAATGTGTGTTGAATTACGAATCACTTCATCCACACATGCATGCACGTCTCAGCTCCGGCTCCAGCTTAACAATTTTAAGCAATTTTCGTCTGTATACTCCTATCCGGCCAATTGGTAGCTCAGTAGCGGCCGCTCTGGGAGACGCCCGTAGCACCAGTCCCATCTAAGCTCTGTATGTGGTTCGCCGCGCTGCACGGGAAACCCCCGGAAACGGCCGCAGATGGGTAATTGCTTATTGGGTACCCTTTACGTGCCCCCTCGGGTAGCTAGCGCTGGGTACGGGTGAAACCTTATTGTTAAGCTTAATTGAACTGGACGCAGACGCTTGAGTGGGTTTATATCGTGCCAAGGCTGGGAACTTCCTCTCGTAAGTCTCTTAAGAGCAGATCACCTCTTCGTAAAGTGACTTCAGACTATACTGTTTCCTCTTATTGATGGGGTTTCCTGGTGTCACCATGCGTGAGGCGCGCAGGCATACGGAGTATAACAACAATATGAGATAAACCTTGGCGTTGTGCTGCTGGATCGAAGGATCTTCAGGCAATATTGCGCTTCACGTTGTATTGCGGCTGGCTAACAGGGTGGTCCACCCTGTCTATAGCGCTCATTGGATGGTTTCCGCAGGCAATCAAATCAACCATTGGATGTTGACAAGAGAAAGCGGTCTCTGAACTCGGGAGTCGGCTCTGCGGCCTTCCTCTCTGAAACTCCTTAAGATAATCGGTCCGGCTTCGTCATTGGAAATTATAGGGTCGGGTAAAGAAGCGCCATTTACCGACCCGCCCGATAGCAGGGTTGAAGTTACCAAAACCACGCCGTGGATCATTATACTCGTCGAGGGGTTCATGGTGGTTTCGACTCCGAAAAGCCACAGAAACAATGCTCATTTCGCTTTGGGAGCCACTCACCCGTCCACTAGCGGTTCTGGATTTCACTGCTGCACGTACGGGCATAAATCCACGATCCTGCAAACTAATCGGCGCTGCAACCCGTCGTCTCTCTCATCTTCATCCGGTCCGTCGTTCGCACGTTCATAGAATCATGGGATCCTTGGTAGCGTTCTAAGGCGTGCCGTGGAAACACAGCCGTCCGCTCTCCGTCCACTGCTCCACTCTCTGTGCAGCACCCAGTCGTACCGCAGGAATGCAGTCTCTTTCTTGTTCCTGCATAAAGCCCGCTCGTAACCCCGTGGCCGTGATCCGTTCTAGGCCATAATTGTTCACTCTGGGCAGGTATTGCTGCCGGAAGAGAGGCGCCGCTATCGCTTTTACGTAGAGTGATGCTACCTCATACCTTGGTTTTTGGAAACAACTGGTAGCGGCCCGTTAAGTAGCTGGCAGCCCCGCTACATGTGACCTTCAAGACTTTTGATTCAATGGCAGAAATCAACGTTTAGAGAAACTTTGCCAAATTAGCGGGTTCGCCCTTTTGGCCAATCAAGGCAATGTCTCCTTCACCAGAGGGGAAGTCTCTTGGAAAGGACCTGTCTTATCCCATCCCTATTATCCCAGTCACCAACGCTGCAATATGATATTTTAGCCGAGTCAGTCATTGTCAGACCTAGCTAAGCTAGGTCAATATAGCTCCGTTTTAGCCCCAATAGTTCAGTATACTTATGGGACTATTAACAGCCACCTCCTGTATCGCTTTCTCTCAGTTCCAGTTGCTTTCAGTGCGTTGAAGGAGGCTTCGCTACCCTCACTTTCTAGCTAGGAGCTTTTAGAGGTCAACTTGATAATATATCTTCAGTTGCAAATGCTTCAGTGTGTGATGTCATGGTCTCATAGTTATTGAGGTATCCCAAAGAGTCTCTCCGTAGGAGACCCGAGCCATCCACTGCTGCTATTGCGTATCGGGACATCTTCGGTGAACGCGTTTCGAAGAACTACTCGGAAAGGTCGATCTTTCCCGCCTGGGTATTTTGTTTTCAGAACCCGGGCAATCCTTACTTTTTACATCAGGTGGCAGTTCGCTTATAAAAGTGACTTTTGAGAGGCTAAAGGAGTTAATTTCAAAACTTAGTTGGCATTTTTGTCCTAGCCCATCCAAGGGCGGTACGCATTATAGGGCTCATTGCCGGCACCATCGTAAACAGTAAAGTTTGCCCTAACATCCTGTAAGAAGCGCTCCGACCACTTGTAAATATGGAGGTTACAGGTCCCCGTTTCTTAAGACGGTTGGATGGGCGACTCTGGGGTAGCGGTGGGGCCCTGGGGTTTCGCGGCAGGTTCTGGATAAGATACTTCGGCCACCTCTAACCACGAAGGGATATCCAAATCGTTATTGTTATCTTCACTTACTTACGGAAACTACTTTAATAAAGTCGATTAACTGCCGAGTTTCATTTTCAAAGTAAATTATTAATTTATAGGTATTTGGACATGGATTATTCAATTCTTCGTATTTTAGCGGTAGCATACCACAAAGGGTAGCCCACATTATTTTGTCAAGGCCTGCCCGAGTAGATGTAGGACATCCACAGAAGTTCCTACTACCCGACAACCTCGGAAGCAGAAGTATCGGTCGGCATCTTGCATTGCTGCCATCGGGACATGCCTTTTGAAACATCCAACTTGGTCGCATACGTCGCCGATACGACGTCCGGCAGATACGGTAGAGCCTCCTGTTGAACCAGTCGGATTTCTTCCATTTTCGTAGGAATGGGAATCAAGGGTGATATAATACAGGCATTAGCCCGTTTCACACGGCCAATGACATTTTGATCTGGGTTTTCTTGACCTTGAAGGTCTAGGCGGGTACCTTTGCCGCCGGCCCCCAAGGGGCGCAGTTCCCTCAGCTTCTAACTCTATACAAGATTAGAAATTTGGATCTAACTCAAAACTGCCAACATGAAAATAACTACCATTTCGAGACAATAGCACCTCTTCAGTAGATCTAGAGTCTCCAAAGTTCTAAACTTTTGGTCCTCACGCCGCAATCCTCTCGTCGCACCCCTGTGACTTTATGTTGATAGAAACCCACCTTCACATTCGATGGAGTCCTTAGGGGAGCGCCTCCATCTCGTCCGCGAGCAGATAGCGCATGTGGAAACCAAGAGGGACACATATCGAAGGGTCGTCAGAAGAATGCGGTCTGAAGCCAATCAAATGGTGCGCGACAGAGAAGAGCAGAACGGCCGCTTCCCGCCCTCATCTCCAAGGCTTCACTGGGCTGAATACGTCCTGGCAGCCGACTCGTTCGATCAGGATGAGGACTCTCTCAAGTTTTACCTTGCTTGCGAAAGAGGCATCACGCCGGATGTCATCTCGTTTATTGGCAGCGACACCATCCCCGGAAACAGGTCGTCCGCCAATATGGCCTGGAACTGGCTACTTTTGGTCGCAAGCCTGAAGTGGTGCGATATCTGCTGGAGAACGGAACTCTGCTGCGTGACAACTGCTTCATGAGATCAGTCAAGATCAGACGACCCCATCCGGCGACACATCTGACAACGTATGCATCTTCGATAAAGCAGACGGCGGCGATGAGGAGGGTTCACTTATATCATTATTGCAGGCCTTCATCGACGTGGGATCTTGGCATCTGAACTAGCCTTGGGAGTCTTACAGGATATATCTATACATAGCTATCTGTACGCCGAGGGCCGTAACCGAGAGCACCCTTCTCAAGTTC
This sequence comes from Monosporascus sp. MG133, assembly GCA_004155925.1. Taxonomy (NCBI): domain Eukaryota; kingdom Fungi; phylum Ascomycota; class Sordariomycetes; order Xylariales; genus Monosporascus; species Monosporascus sp. MG133. The sequence goes on from QJNX01000319.1 coordinate 61,361, forward strand.
CTTCTGGCCCATGACGCCGATCCAAGCGGTATACCGAGATTAACTTTACAGAGCTGCGTCGCCCGTTCACTTAGTTCTTGCTAGACCAGGGTTTAGCCGACGTTAATGAGGTTAAGAAAATGCCGTGGAGACATAAGGGGACCATGTATTATATGCCTGGACCATACGAAACCGAGTGCGCTGTATGGAAAGGCTTACAAGGAGCAATAGTGGCAGAAACCACACGATGGCCAAAATGATCCCTCCCAGCTGGCCAAGCTGGTCGGAAGGGTTCAAGACAAAAAAGGCAAGGATGGGCTGAGGCTTATCGGAAAAGTTCAGGTAGCAGGTCGCTAATGGTCAAGGGAATCCCTTGGTTTGAGCATTCTCACCCAGCTGCAAGTTTTAAGAGGAGCTCCAGGTTTCTGGAAAGTAATATGCGTATGTGCACTGCCTTTGGTCATTGTTAGTTCAAGTTTCTTCGATGCCCATCTGAAATACAGCGATAGGTTTGTTAGCACGATAGTGATACCTAGGTAGCTTAACCATTATGGCCAGAGGTTTGATACTATCCGAACTTTTCTATTCGTCAGACTCGACGGCTTTACATGCCATGGCGAGCGCATCTCTTTTGTCGCAGTTAGGCCGATCGCGAGAAAAGGTTGCATAAGGTGTGGAAAGTGTAAATTGTCATGCTTGGTCAGGGCTCTAGAGAGCGGTGGCTACAAAGCTCTATGTAAAGTGTGGGGGCACCGGAATAACGTTATGCCGGGTGCTTATAGGCTAATATGTTTTGATGACTAAGCAAGCTACCCCTATTCTGCGACATCTCTAGAGGACATGAAAGATCCCCCAGCGCCGGTACAGGCCGTGGACTCGGATAAGCGTACGAACACGACGGGAACATGCCCTATTGTGTCTACGGAACACAAAACAGTAGCAAATGGCAGTCTCGGTATTATCATTATGGGTAAAAATCTGCATTTAGGTCGCCCATGCAAGGTTCGGGTTCAAACACCTTATTAAAGTGACCATGTACCATATAGTGTACCCCTAAACTGGCCCTATAATCCGGTCAAATCATACAAATTGGAATAGTGATAAGTCATCACAAAAATTCAAGCCATAAAAGGTAAAGCTGGTAGGATATCATGATCACAGGGCAAACAGTCATTCTGAAAAGTAAAAGTTACTACTCGAACCACATACATGTACATAACTATAACTTAGTTCACCTCTTTTATGCACCGGTCTAGGGCAAGGGCCTATTTCAATGAGAAACCTTACTGTAAGTAGATACGGTTTCTACCCGTCCTAGGCTAGGCGAGAAAGAGAAGCATGGACAAGGTTTGGGCGATTCACGGTTTCTTTTCTTTCCCAAAGCAAACTGCCACTTTCCAACTTCTAACCTCTAAATCTACAGCACATTCCTAGACATCACTCACCATCACTTTCTCTCAACGCGAACCTCTGAATCACCCGCGCCCCGATACCCAGACCATCGGGTGGTCAATCCAACCTCTGAAGATGCTCTCCGAAGATCATCATGTCGCTTACTGGGTGGCGGCAGTCGCCGCCCGAGGTTCCTACGAACTTCTCTCAATGACTAAATATCACCGTGTATTTATGGCGACGCTCTTGGTGCCGAGAATAATCGGCAAATTTCTTCTTTGGCGCATGGCACCTAGGCGTCACCCGTGGCTTGGGACATCACGGCTAGATTATGAAATGCTGGCATGTGTTCTCGTGTCTCTGGGCTTACCTGTGAGGATTTTCTATAATATGTATGGAGATGAACAGACGCCAGCTGCCGAACTGGGACTATCGAGGGTTATCCACGTTTTCCTCGTCTTTACAATTATCGGTGTACTCGAACCTATCAGACAAAACGTAAGTGGAGTGTCTCTGATTCTTGGCCTTTCTGAAGTCTAAGAGCGCCCCTGCTGATTTGTATCCTATATAGAGGGCCGATATCGAGCCTTGTTTCCAGTTGCCGCCACGCCTCGTCACCACCGACCGCACTATCCCGAATTGGCAATTATATTATGCCCGCTGTTTTGGTCCTTTGCTTCTTCTCCCCCTACCATTGATGCTTGACTTAGTACTCCGTACATCCTTCTTCGGAGGGATTTCGATAACCCAACTACTCAAGTGCGTATTCTCGACGAACTTGGCCACTCAGGCAATTGTTTTACCGTGTCTTCTAGGTCCTTTAGCGGACGTGGCCGAGACAGTAAGTTCCAGAAGTGTTGACCTGCCACAGCAACTACAGACGCTAATTCGCTTGAACCGCAGATATTTTATGTCATTCACAGGCGCAGATTCCCTACTCTGATACCTAAGCGAATGCCCATGCTCCGTGATGGGGAGGGGTGGGCTTGGGAGAAGTTGACAGTGGTGAGGACTTCGGTATACTTTCTGGCATACTTGTCGATGAATTCTTTCATGAAGTTATTTCATATTTGGTAGTTTCTTCATCGATAACTCATAATACCCATAGACCAAGTCTTGAAGCAAGCCCTTCGTGTCCATTGTGAGGATAAGCTATGTGCACCAGAAAACCTCAGAGTTGAAAGCAATGCAGCCTGATCTACCGCGTGGCTATAATAAGTGAGCTGTGGCGGATCCATACAAATGGTAGGGCGTCCTTGGCGTACAGGCTGTGGCAGGATGAAGTGAAACCAACGCGGTATGGGGCGACGCGGTGCGCGGTAAGGTACATAACCTCCCATATAAAACACTAGTAAAGCGAAGTACCCCAGACGTCCGTATGTCCACCGCGTAACCATCCATTTGGAAAAATTGCTATTTCCATCCACTGAAATCTGATTGCCCCATCATACCGGGAAAAGAACGGTGGGTCGAAGTACTTCGAGGACTGGGAAATCTGTAAGATAAATCGAGAAAAGTAGCTCTGCTGGAGCTCAGGGCAAGTCGGAAAGGGGTGGATGCTCGAGTTCTTCTTGGCGCATGGGGAGTAGGCTTAGGGGGTTCAGAAACCAAGTCAGTTGAACGTTCCCGATTCGCTAAATGTCGTCGTTAATATTGCTAACAAGCAGTCCTAGCAGTACTTGAAGTTACGTTCCCTTTCGATTTAAAACAATGTCTACGGAAACAGCGGGTGTTTGCATCCCAGTAGAGCACCTCTTCAATTCACTCGACCCGTACGGAGTTTCAATGTCATTTGGCACTCCACAATTTTTCCAAGTCATAATTCTTTCCACCACCATATCCCACAGCACTAAGTACATCCCGTTCCTTCAAGAACAACGTCTAATTGTGCTAAGATTCCTATTGTTATCAGTAACAACCTCCAATGTTTGTTACTAATGACATTCAGATTCTTCAGGTTGGGGGCTGTTAAGATCGCCTTTGCTTGCCTGCGTAGCCATCTGTGCGAGGCCAAACCTCTGAAATCCCACTCTCTTCACCTGTCCTGTTTGCCAATGGTCTGTCGTAATTCTGACCATCCTCCTTCAACACCAACCTCGCCTACCAGCTGTTAGCCAAACATGGCACCTCAACAGGAATTTCGCTATTTCACTCAGCTCCCTCCTGAACTACGGATCTTGATTTGGAAGATGCATCGAGAGGGTAAAGGAAAGATCCGGCACTATATATGTCAGCCAACAAGAGACAGTCGTACCTATGTTGCTATTAACACTCAGCGTCATACATTCGTTGATACAATCACTAATTGCCACGACAAGACGTACACCGGAGCACCTGTCCACCCTGATGCCGGCCAAGAACGGTGCACAGTACAGCTTATGTACGTCGACCTCACCCCCGCAGTGACGCAACCGCCAGCGCTGCTGCGGATAAAGCGTCCTAGTATATATATTACAATGAACCACGAGAAGGATGTGGTGCATCTGAGGGATGCAACCGATGTCGGCCGGTGGTTCACCCCCCTTCTACCCATCGTCGCCCGGCTCAAGGGTCACGACGCCTCAATGTTTACCCGCAACCACTGGATTTTCAGAGTCCAGAAGCTAGCTCTTGCTCTTCATTCACCCTCTGTGCTTGAGCTGAAAAGAAATCCGTCCGATAATTTCTTAGCCCGGATGCCCAACCTGAAGATCTTGTACCTTGTCATCGACAGGGGCTGCCAGTGCTGGAAAACCGAGAGCTGGGTCAGAGCGGATTCGCTTGAACTGGAGTACGGGTTCGTCTCGTTCGGGGATGCGGCTCGGCGCCACGACCTGTGTAGCTGCCGAGTGGGTCGAATGCTCCTTGCTGCAGGTGCCGAGTTGGCTTCGCTGAAAGCACAAATGGGGGCTTGGGCGGAGGGTCTCGAGATCAAGATCGTATACGACGCATATCTCGACCCTGTGGGCTCCCCGCTAAAAGGCTGGTAATAAAGGACTGCGGCAGGTCTTCGAAGGGCCATAACGAACGTTGCGAAAATGTTGTATGAGGATGGTCGTTGGGCAGAGCTTGTTCTGGTGGCATACACTTCGGTATTAGTCGCTAGGTGTATTGGCAATGTATACGTAACACGTATACTAGTTACCTGGTCGCTGTAGACCTCAATGAATCCTTCTTCTGTAATAGTGTGGTTCGTCTCCTCCACTCGTATTCGTTGTTATGGTTGCAAACTACGCTCTGGAGGGATATTGACTGTCGACGCAGATATTTAATTTTTAGATGTCATTGAAGGATATCAATTGAGACTACGCGTATAAGCTGACGATTTCCCTATTCGTCTGGTTAGTCGCATCGCGTTGGGCTCGTGGCTTGTCACCGGTCTCGTGTTACTGTAAATTTAGACGCAAGAAGTCGGGCAGTGGTAGACTGGATTAGCGCTTGCTTTCCTTGGGCGAGTGTAGGCGAGGAAAGCGCTATCGTGGAGATGAGAGGGAAGGGTACGACCACTCCTTGAGCACTGGTGTATTTCGGGATGTTGTCATCCAGCTTCTTGCCACCTCTCCAGGACCCTAAAGGGGTCAATCCTAGCCTACTCCGGAGAGCTCTGTTTCTTGCAGCCTCAAACTTTGACCTCTTGCTGAGAGGGGAAGTGGTCCTTGATCGATCGTCGTAAAAGGGATTGCACGCCAGTCCCTCATCGGGATATCACGCACACCTTGGCTAGAATCGTCGAGGGAAAGGAAAAGCCTAACACTTCAACAACGGGGGAACCTGTTAAGTTCCTCGTATCGCCTATATCTCGATCGCGTGCAACGCCCCATTCGTCCAAAAATCTGGGCTCGGACATGCAACCCATGATTCAAATGGTGGACTTATCTGACATCTAAACCCGTTCCACAGGGCTCCTTCTGGACCCAGGGGTCAAAGGAAATAAGGCGCTCATACTCATCCTGATTTTCCTCGTTCAGCCACCTATAGGTCCTCACGAACACCAGAACGTAGGTCAGGACCCGGAATTCGCCCTTGAGTCTGCCAAAGTACTCAGCGATGCGTTCTTAGACAACTGTCCATATAGAGGCCAAATTATACCCATGCTTTAATAAACATTAAAGGACGTGAATAATAAGCGTTTATAATGCTAGCCCTTTTAAAAAAAAAAAACCTTCTATGACTGTGCTATATTTTAACAGTTGATGATCCATAAACTCCCTTATCATTAATTGTGATGCTGCTACGTTCAAATTGCAATGACTTACTGTATAGATAACTCCGCTAGACCTCCTCCCAAATTGCCGCGCACTGAGAACTATTTTTAATTGCTCTATCGACAACTTCCCACGTGTGATTCGCTACCTTCTTCATCTGTCCCTCGCTCCAAATGGCTTTATTCGCAAGCAAGTGTCCTCTATTATCAATGTTGCTCCAAAATCTACGCTCCTCTTCGCCCGCCACTACGTACTCAGAAGCTCCATTCAGCAGATTCTCCGCACAAGTATCCGGTGACACACCGATAAGACAGCCTGGAACCCGTGCCAGGGGCCCCAGATACCACAGGAGTTCTTTGTAAAGGCTCGAGTTGACACCGCCCGGCCAAGCATGCACGAAGTGCCGCCTGTTGGTGCCCTGTCGCTGCTGTTGCGCAGCATGAAATTGAGCCATTGCGTCGTTCATTGCCATGCAATGGTCTGCTGCCTTGCCGAGACTGAAGTGCGTCTTCAGGTCTGGATCCTCCCAGTTAAGCTTGGTTGGGCTACCAAACACCCCATCAAACACTACGATGACCTTGGCGTCCTCCTTCAATGTCGGAAGAAGTTCACACATCAGAAGCTGCCTACCATGATAGTGCAGCGCCATCTTGCGATCGATACACTCTGGTAGCTCTGTCCTTCCCGCAATTGTCATGATGCCCTGGGTCATGATGAGGAGGTCCAGCTTCTTCCCCTGTATCGATTTGAACGTATCCGTATACTGCTTAATTTGGCGCATTGACGTTGCGTCTAGTGGTCGAAACTCCATGTTGGCATGCGAAATGTTCTTGGACTTTGTACGGCCACTTATTATAACGGCTGAGGAACTGGCTTCGGCACCGACGCGACAGGCCATTGCACAGCCTATGCCGTGCGTCCCGCTCACCACTAAAGCTCTTATGGCCATGCCATTTTCTCATTAAGTGATAAACGTATGCTCGGTTGTTGTACAAGAATGGTTCGGAGTCGGTCTGAATACTCGTGGCTTCTCAGTGTTCGCGAGTAATATCCGGAAAGCAGCAGCCTTCTCGCCACTGTCAAAGATAGGTTGAATACCCGTTAGATTCCATATTAAGTGACCAGCCTTGAGGCTAGGGGGACTGACTACACATCTACGTATACACAAGTGGTGTGGGGCGTCATTACCCCTGTTCTACCAGCCACAGTTCGCGGAGAATTGTTTGGGTGGGCAAGAGTTTGGCGGATTTGGCGGAGTGGGGCTTTTCTTGCGGAGTTGCGGAGTCCGGGAGTATGAGTTCACGGTCCTCATCGAGCGCTCTTTCGGCCTCCACCGCCAGAATCTCCGCCGGCAGTATCCCACTCGTCTTCACGAACCACCGCAATCCATACTATTGCATTGATCTCGACCGTCTGACCCAATGGAAGATTCCACAGCTACATATGGCTTGCCCAAATCGAGACAGAAAAACTGTAACAGCTGTGTTCGGGCCAAGAGGCGATGCGATAGACGTACGCCGATATGCTCTAGGTGCGCGGAGAAGAAGATCGCTTGCGTCTACGGCAAGGCCAAAGTAGCTAGCCAACCAGACAGGGAGGAATTTGAGCCGTCATTCCATTCTATGGAGAGGCTAGCGTCCGGAAGCCCCGCATGTGCTCCCTTTGCTCTAGGCCGGTCGCCAGACGTGAACTACCTTGGGCTCATGCCCATGGATTCTCAACCCGGCGTAGCTACTACTGCTACTGAATCTATGCAGAACTATGTTATGGATGCTACCATCGACGGCGACCTTCCCGTGGACCCTTTCATCGACTTGATGGGCAATAGTATCACACCCACTCAGGATCAATGGCTTGTCCATATCGAGCAGGAGTCCATGACTGAACGACCGAACAGTCCAGTGGATGAAGAGATTATAAGATCCTACGACAAAATGGCTGAGTTTTGCGTGAGTCCGGCCCAACC
>QJNX01000320.1:0-68465 GCA_004155925.1 Monosporascus sp. MG133
GGGGGGGGGGGATTTTCCTTCTACTTTCCCTTCTTTTCTTTAAGTCGTCGGTCAGGTCAGGTCAGCCCAGTTGTTGGTTGGGTCAGGTTGGTTAGCCACCGAGGGCTTCTAAAACTTGAAAGTATTGCCAGATCTCGTACGGACCATACAGATAGGTAGGTAGGGGTTCGGGAAACGGATCGACACGCGCGTATTATTCAGTTCTAGAAGCACGGAACCGCATACTGCCTAGTGACCTACTTTCAAGTGACGACGACGACGATGAGCTGCGGGCTGCCGGCGAGGACGGAGAGTTAGAGTCGGAAAAGCCAGCCGACGGCGGCAGAGCTGAAGCGGGTGAAGAGAAGGGCAAAGTAGCTCCAAAAAAAGAAAAGGAAAAGAAATTCCACCCGGAGCCGGAGGAGTCCCCTGGAGCGGATTCGAGGAATTATACCCCTCAACGAGAGTGAAATCATGACTCGGCGTCTACGGGCTTTGAGACCACGCTGGATGGGATCTACCTGTACGGCTCGGAGACGACGGATCTTGTGTGACGATGGAGCCGGATTAAATTGGACGAAACCACACTTGGCTGCTTTCTCGCGCAGGGAAGCGCGTGAGGATTGCTGCCGACTCTTGCGCATAGGTAGACTAGGGCCCTCTTACGCTCCGCTCTCAGAGTATAATGATAACGACGTCAAATCACCCGGATTCTTTTCTTTTCTAGAACCACTACGATAGTCTGCAGAGTCTTCCCATGCGCCACTATTAGTCTGTCTAACGGGGTCTGCGAGCATGGTCTCATCCATTCACAACCCCTCGGCTCTTACCGTCGCCATCTTAAACGATGGCGTAAGCAGACGCGTAGCTCACGCTCGAATCGCTGACATCCTCAACTAGGCTGCTCCGCTGGTATTGCACGAACTTGAAGCGGTACTTGCCATCCTCGACTCCCTCCTTCGCCAGAACTTCCAGCGCGGCCATCGTCACACCGATGGGATGTCTCCCGCACACCGTGTTCTTCGTGTGTTTGAGGTTGTCGACGAACGAGTTGTGGTCGCCCGACTCGACGGCATCCATAGCCAGGTGGTCTATCTGCTTGATGCTCTCGTGGATCGGGGGGTTCGTCGGCCTGGCTGTTCGGCGGGTGAGCGATTGTATCTGTTGCACGTTGCCCTCTGGAGCATAGGCAGTGTAGCTGAACCTCGATCCCCAGTGGCAGAAGTCGGAGCTGACGACAAAGGCGCTTTCCGGGTCTTTTAGATATGGCGCCAGTAGCTCTCCGAACTCTTTCTCCTCCGGGCCATTGTTGTCGCCAACGAGGATAGGGACAATGGTTGGGTATTCGGACTCGGAAGAAAAGGTCTGTGTGATCCGTTTGTAAATGTACGGCAGGTGCATCTCCAGCGAGTGCTCGTTGACGTCGGAACCCGACGGGATATCCTGGAACTTGCCTGTGTCCCGCAGCTCTTGAATGACGGCCTCATCCACGGTCAGGTCACCAAAGGGCGTCTCATATTTCGCGAACTTGGTCAGGGCACACCCAGAAAGGTAGTATGTGTGTGAGGGGCCGAGGACGAAGATTCGCTTAGCCTTGCTCAGGTCGAGGCATTTGTATGCCCAGGCTGCGCATGGCCCAGAGTAGGAATAGCCTGCATGACTTGTGAAGTCGGCAAGTCAGCGTCATCGCAATCGTGACACTAACGATGGAACCGCAAAATAGGCCGCCCTGTATATCACTTACGGTGCAATGACGACTCTCGCTCCGGGGATTGGCAGGTTGCTGTTGTTGATAGTGTCCGGGACCTCTTCCAGGAAGCTCTCTAGCTGCCGAGAGAGAGAGGTGGGGTCACCGTCGTACCAGCTGTACGCATGGCTGGCTTCTCGGGTACCTCTTTGCTTCATTTTCTGGATAAGCCTCTATGCGTTAAGTTTGAACTACGGAAGTGACTGGGGACTTCGAAATCATGCGAAAACAGAAGTACGACTCTTGACGACAAAGGACGAACAGTTGGCGGAACGTACGATAGGGAAGAGGTGGGGGAGCTACGCTATCTTGATTGTATACTTATCTTGGAGAACTAGAAAGTGCCCCGCGTTCCCCCAATTCATGCAATTACGTATGTTGCTTCGTACATACTGGAACGAGATACTTCGTACTATACTTACCTAATGCAAGCAATTAACGCACACGGACGGGGCTGCTCTGAGCTCTTAGAATTTCAACTGCAACTACCCGCCTTCTCAACCTCATCTATTTGACGTGACTCATATTAGCAGAACTGAAACTTAAACTTTTATCGTCATTTAACGGGATGGCAGCAAAAAAGTTCCAAATAGAGACCAACTGACACCTGCGGGGTAGGATTCCACTTACAGGAGATCACATACATGTTGTACTAACCGGCGAAACTGGTCTGTTGGACAATACACTAGCCTGACATAAGAAGTATGATCTCAGGTGGCAGATATAGGGGTCTCTGTCACTAGGGTGCCTTGGACACACGGAATGGAATTTTAATATGGCTGATAGATCGCACAAAGATGTCTTTCAATCCATCCACAGTGCTCCCCGTTACTGTCCTAGCATCCGGCAGCTGCGTGAGAATGGCCAATCGAGGAACACTTGATGTAGTGAAGCAAGAATTCTCAGTATTCCTATTTCTATGCAACTGTAGATAACTCTTAATATCATGGTGTAGCATGCACAGTAGATTCCTATCCTACCCAAATCCAGTACGAACTCCGCCCAAACGCCTAATAAGCCGAAAAAGAGGATATCTCCCGACCAACTGACGAATCCACGCTATTGACCCAACGTAGCATCACTGACAGTACGCAATCCCAAGCCGCAACCCAAACCACGTCGCTCACCTACAAGCGCCAACCCATAAACCCTGGCCGACACCGGAAGCAGTCCACCCGAGGCCCGCCACCCCAGCCCCGACCTTCTTGCCGGCGCACTTCAGGCACCGCCTCTGCTCACCCAAGTTCGTGATCGAGCAATGTGAGCACACGTGCTTCCCGCACGCACGGCAGCTCGTCTGCTCCCCGCCATCCAGGCCGTCGATGTCCATCGAGTCCCCGTCGCCGTCCTCGCCGCCGAGAGTCTGTCCGCAGTCCTCGCAGCTGGTCGGCGCGTAGATCGCACGGTCCAGCGGCGGCGGCGACGCGCTGCTCGCGGCCGCCGAGGTCGGAGGTAGCTTCCAGAAGCTGTGCAGCGACGTCTGCTGTCCGCTCCCGTTCCCGCTCCCGCTATCGCGGGGGTTCTCAGGCTGCGCCTGGACCTGAGTCGTCGCTTCCTCGGGCCACTGCTGCTGCTGCTGCTGTTGTTTTGGCTTCTGGGCCGCCGAGTACAACATGTTCAGAGTCCGTCCTGCGAGGGGAGCCGCGTGAGAAGCAAGTCCAGAAACGAAACCACGAGGTGTTTATTTGGCGGGCGGGTTGGCCGCTCCCTAGAACTTACGATGGATGAGCTCGTCGGAGGGCCGGCTGTCGCGGAAGCGCTTCAGCGTGCGGCTGGGCAGGTGCGCCGGCGCCATGCTCCGCGACTGGGGCCGCAATGGCGACGGCGAGGTGAAGTATACGTCCATTGCTGATGCGAAGGGACGCGGTGGTGAACCGACGGCGCTCGACGACGCGACGGAGAATTCCGACTCCGAGCGCTTGCGTTTTAAGACCATAATGGGGCCGGTGACAGTGGTGGTCGTGGCGGTAAGTGGGAGCCGGCTAAGCTATCAATCCTGTATATAGGTATCAATTGGCTCAAAACTATGGGACGGAGGAAGCCCTCGTGAACGATACGGGTGTATCTAGTCAAATTAATAGTTCAATTGAATCCGTATGGGTGGATGTCTGACGCCTTTACATGACGGCCGACGGCATGTTCATCACCAATTTCTTTCTGCGGCTGCGAAACGCGTCGCGGGAACGACGCCGTGATTCTCCACTCTGTTAGGGAGATGGCGAGCGTGTTTTCGCGTAAAGTGATCCTGTACTCTCTGTAAATGCATAAGCACTTCGGTGGGTCATTGCAAGACCTTCTGATTCTGCATAAGCGGCTACGATAGTACAGTTATGCGCATAACGGAGGATGCGATCAGTTAGGGCATATGACAAAGTCAGGGGTTAGTCTCCACCTCCTTGGCTATTGCAAAATGCTCCGGCCCTAACAAGTCATTTACTTCATCCAAACTGACCGAACTCGGACCAAATGTTTTGAATACAGCATAACTTATATGAGTCTTCTCGCACTCGTCAGAACCATGCCGTGCGAGGTGCTAGGAAGACGCAGAAGCCCATTTCCGGTGCTCGCCACTCTGCGTCTTCCTTTGGACAAGGAAGGCTGCCTCAAAGCTGGATCGCCGGCGTCCCGGAAACCACTATCTACCGACTGCATGGTTGGATTTCGTGAGGCCGTACGCAGCAAAGATGAGCGCAAGTTCATCAACGGAAAGCTGAATGCCGCAACTCTCCGGTGCGGCAAAGGACCGGGGGATATGCTCCCATATTGAGAAAGGCGACTGAATAGCTTTTTACGAATATATAGATATATCTATGTACGAGCGGGTAAAGGAAATGGGATGCCAGTCTGCAACTGTAAGCTTTATGCGGAGTTGGGTTAACTAAGATCGGGAGCCTGTGTTAAGAATGGTTATGACAATGCTATGCCAGCCTTACTTTCTGCACCGAGATTCTAGTACCCGACAGACATCACTATCTGCCTGATCCTACCCAGATATCACCAAGCGTCTGAAGCGATAGTCAGCCCGTCTATACAACAAGCGTTAACTTTATGCTCATCATTTAGAGACATAAGATCCGTTTGCTTTGAGCCTTTTCCGATCTCATAAATGAGTCAAAGACCTCAGCTTCATCTTCAGGGAGGCTTCCAATGCCGACGCGAGTGTAGCGCTGCCCTTCGTAGCGGAGGAGTAATAACTCCCGCTCCCACCACATAATGGTAATTGCGCGAGCGATAGGGACACAGACGATGTCCAATCCCGTTTCCGGCGACGAATCAAGTCGTAGTTTTATATTTGCTAAACTCCCGTCCGGGTAGGCGAGGTTCTTTGCGCAGCTAGAATTCTCGACGAGCCTCAGTTCGAGCATCGGCCCTTCAATCTCCAGGACGGAGCGGCTTGCGTCTTCTGCGTCGTCCAGGATACGGATAGAGACTCCCTCGAGAGGCTCGCAACTCGCTGGCCACGCAACTGGCCACATATTCAGCCATGACCACGAAGGGAATAGCCCTTCCGTGGCCCGGTCAGCAGAAAGATGCATCGAAGTTTGCCTTCCGTGGCTTTTCAGATCCAAGAACCATATCACTTCCTCGTGGAGATTATTTCTCGTGATTCCATCACTGTCAATTCCACCACCCATGATGTTGTTTATCGCTTTGGCCGTCCCTAGGATGGCCCGTCTCCTGTCGGCATGAAAAGTCAGGGAACGCGTCGAGTAAGCCTGACGCGTGGTGTTCCACCTTGCCAGGAGCCACATGTCGTCCGCCACATCATCGGGGGAAATGCAGTCTGGGAAAAGCTTTTCATGCCTCTGGTACTTCCGTACGGCGTGCCGAAAGTGGTGCGGGTTATGCATATCCGTGTTTGCGAATTGCGGAAAGCCACGTTCTGGGCAAGACTTTCTCCTTCCGCACCAGAACACCATGCGTTCCAAGTTGAACTCGAGGTTACGCGTTGATAAGATCTGCTCCTGAAACGTCCAACCGCGCCACATGTAGTATCGTGGATCGGCGAGCTTCCCGTTCTTTTCCTCGTATTCCTCGTCAATGGAATGTCCCAGGTCCCAGAGACCTACGCTCACTTCATCATTCACGACTAATTCGGCGTCTGATCCACTAGCGCAGCCGCGAGGTGCGGATATACCCAGCAGGCCGCTATCGGAGGAGCAACTGCCGCGCGCAGCTATAGTCACGACTGCTAGTCCGTATATCATGTCCATTTGCGTCAACTGGAGAGCGAGATCCTGGCTGGAATCCTGGACGATGCACAATGCATCCACCCAGAGAAATCGGTATCCCAGCGCCCGAGCCACCAACATCGCATCCTCAATGGTCTTCGGGAGCCTCTCGTCGGGCCCCGCGTCACTCCCCGGGAGTTGCATTCTGAATGCGGCTAAGTTTCCGGACAGCGTGCGCAGCTGGTAGTCCTTTCCCCAGACGTAGCTTAGAGCGACGAACTCGAGGGGCGCGGCGGAGAAGATTTCGTCCAGCTGTACCAGCCGCCGCAGCCAAACGTCAATGAACCGCGTGGTGGCATGCAACCCCCCGGCCTCGGCTGTTCCTGACACGATGGACTGGCAATCCGGATGTTTGTAAATGCACCCGTGAAGCCAGAGTCGCGCCTGCACCAGGTTGGCCCATTTGGAGAGCACACCGTGCGGTTGCGAAGCCTCTTCATCCCATGCCTGCGTAGTCGGCCGTTCACGGGAGTTAGAATCTATGGAATGTAGGTCTCGGAAAAAGAGCCCCTTTATTACAGAGTTGCCATACCAGATATCACTGACGCGGGCATTGAAGACGAGGAGATCGTAGAGCTGATGCTGTTCGGACACATCGTGTACCCTCTCCAGGATCTCGACGCGGATGGCGTGTGTAAGAGACGTTTTCTGCCGAATAGTGTTAGGCTGTCCCGCAAAAGTAGGTCTCAGTAAGAACTCCAGATGCTCAGCATAGAGGCGGCGAAACAACTGGCAGAGGTTGCAGCCGAGCTGATTGGGCAGATTAACGGCGCTGAAGTAGAGAGTCTTGCCGGTGTCGATTTCCGAGAGTCTCAAACGCGAGCATGAAGGGCAGAGTCTCCTGGCCAGAGCGCTACTATTATGCTTTTGCCCTGCCTCGGGCTCCGTCTGAGTAGAGTGAGAACCGCGAGGATCCTTGGAGCGATTTTCGAGCCCTCTGCATAAAATGTATTTAATTCTGACGAGAAAATGACAGATGGCTTTGACTATGGTGAAAACCATACCAGACTCCCTATAAAACGCTTGAAGCTACGTTGCGCAGTTTGGTTATTATTGTCACGAGAACAAGGATTGGCGTTGGTCAAAAGGCGGCCTGAAATTTTCTCGCGACTCAAGTTACGATTTAGTTGACAGTAAAGGAGATAGATCATAAACATGATAGAGAAAGTGGTTGTGGCAGAATAAGATAAGTCCCGAGAGGTGTATAAGTGGGTCCGGACACTTTGATTCGAAGTGATGGCAGCGCAAACTTCTGCATTTATACGGAGCTGGTTAGGACAAGGCGCCTCAGGCAGATTTGCACAGCCGCAAAGGTCGCGGCCTATCGTTAGATTACTTGCTGCCTGATAACTGTCTCGGGGTGCTGTGATTCCGTCTCTGTGGCTGTTAAATATAGCCCCCTCGGTTGAGAGCTGTCGGACCGAGTTAAGTCTGGGTTAACGGTCCGTATTATGACCCGGTCAGCTACTGTGCTTCTAGACCTCCCAGCAACCAACGTTCAGGTCCTTGTAGGTTTTAGCGAATGGGCTCTATCTGGAATCCTGGATATGCGCTGATCACGGCAAAGCTTTATCAACCGTTTCTTGATCGATTCAAAGACCCCAACGGCCCCTCCCGACTGGAAGAAGGGCTGCGGATCTCCGGGAAGGCTCTGCGCCAGCTGTTGTCAAGCCTCGAGGCACCGACGAAATTTGCCAGTCCATTCTGCCGCTACTACTAACCTTCGGGGAGCGGTTTCAGCAGTCGGTTACATTTGAAGCAGCCGGACTTCACGGAGTTCTGGTATATCTTGCCCGTGCGAGTGCAGGTGAAATGCACCGACTCTGTGCAGTCCCATGCGACCACCATCGCGGGCAGTAATCAGATGGACCCTTTTCACTATCTGCACCTGGAACACGAAAATTTGGACATTCGCGGGTCGCAGATCGCCGTCTTGTTTCAGCAGGACTTCCTAGGGAAGCATACTACGACACTTGCCATAAGTTTCCAGGATGGGCGTTGGAGTAAACTAGTTAATGAAACCCGGAGGCGGATACAGGAATGTCTGGACGTTCTCGGGGAGGATGTGTGCGGGGAGGATCCGTTCTTCGTGCATCTGGTTTTCATGACCAGTGCATTGCGGTGGTGGAGAAACGCTCTCGATAGCTTCAACAACCAACTGATTGCGTATGTACGTCCCCGGAGGCAGGATAGGCACTGATAACTCACCAATCTAATCCGTACCAGGAGAAACAGCTTCAAGAACAGATGGGATCCTCTCAGCCCGTGCGAGCGGACTTAAACACGATCATCAGCAAAGCTCTCCATTCAATGACGGCCCATCTACACCGCTACGGCTCCGAGCTGGGGTATTTCGAGGACGTCATCGCCCATGTAACTCAGCACAACGATGACTTCGTTGATGATAAACCTCCGCGGCCGTGGGTTGAGATGGAAAGTCATCGAAGAGTGTCCTTCGGTCTCCGCGAAATGGCTTTGCATTTGAAAGTAATCGTCACGTTCAGGAAGGAACTGGAGGACAAAGCCAAAAACATCCTTGCTCTGGTACGTCGCGATCCCGCTTTCAACAACACGCATCTCCCTCTTCGTGGGCCAACGCTTTAACATGATCAGGTTTTCAACAACACCCAGGTATCGAATGGCAATATGGTGGTGACGAACGGCAAGGTCACAGCGAAGCTCCTTCCGGCTACGGCACGGGCGTGTCTGCTGACTCATCACAGTCCACTTCCTCTTCGGGCTCTGCCGGGCCGCACCGCCTTCAATATTCCGAGCACCGTTTTGTAGTGGGGCCGGATAACCGTTTCTTTTAAACAGAACCATCGAGAACCCGGAACATCTGCTCGCACTGCTCCGGACGATGCCGGGTCTTATCCGCCCACACCCCTCTTACGCTTCCGCTTACCCCTTCCGTGACTGGCTGCCTGTTATGAACCAACGAGCTTGGCTCATCTTACGGTCGGACGAACACAGGAAGAGCTCCGACCGCTACCAAGGATCACCTGACCTGCTCACCCGGATATAAGGGGCCCACCCAGGTTACGCGAGTGAGCCAGGTAAGTCGGCTCGAGCAGCGACGAGCCAGCATATGTAGACATTCTATATATATATGCTCATTATCTTTCCTAAGTCTAGATAGTCCTCCAGCTTGCAATACAACTTGGTTACGCAAATAACCCTTTACTATTACCAAACGTAACTAGTTACCGTATTACTTAGATTTCACGCTATTCCTGCCAACGTAAACCGTACCACTAGGTTTACGTTAGCAGGAATATCGTAAGATCTAAGTAATACGGTAACTAGTTACGTTTGGTAATAGCAAAGGGTTATTTGCGTAACCAAGTTGTATTGCAAACTCGTAACTATCTAGACTATAGAAGAGGTAATAAGCGTATCTATAGTTTGATGTGCTTCCTGGATCATTGACCTTTCTCAATGGTCCCAATGATTCTTGGATCGGGGGGACTTGCTCAATGATCCCGATGATCCGTGAAAAGATCACGTGGCGTCTCAGTAAGACCGTTCTCCCTTCAAGGACCTCGTCCCTATCGGGAGCCCTATACCGTTTTAGGTTGTATGGCCCACTCGGTCTCTTGGCCCTCACCAGGGTCATAACACGTCTGTACCGCCACATATAAGTCCACGAAATGCAACGATGGCCATTATTTCGACTTCATCGTGGATGAATTGCAGTAAAGAAGAAAGTCTCCGTGGATGGATTGCCGTTGCCGTGGGCAACGAATTAGTGCCACAGCGTGGACTTCGTTGCATTGCTTACCACCCTGAGTCACCTAGGGGTGCTAACGCCTAGCCGAAGCTTAGCCTTAATAATTTTGCTCCTAAGGCAGGAGCTACTCAGTAGAGTATTGCTAGTTATCCATAGAGCTCGAAGGGCCTTATGCCGCCGCGTTCGATGCATCTACATTGTTGCGTCTCATTTGCAAACTAAACTATAGTTATCTTCTCCGGTTTAAACAGTTCCATATATGGCCTTAGGTCACTGTCCCGAAAATTATACTCAGACCCCTTTTCACCTGTTTCCTTAACTATAAACGATCCGATGCGTCGAAGACAACCGGGGATGTCATCGGGCTGGACGATAATTCCTTGTATGTTCTGCGTTTCGACTTGAATCGCAACGAGGACCATTTGGATGTCGGCCAGCGATATCGACAACCTTGATTGCCCATCAATCTCTAAGGATCCGAGCTCCTCAAATTCATCCCAAGAATCAAGCACTTCCAAGTCATCAGGGTCCGATACATCGTCGTTGTCTTCCGCATTCTGTTTTCGGTCTGATAGCTGTACCTTCCTTAACATCGCCGCCAGTGCGACCGCATTCCGTTTTCGGGCTGATAGCAGTACGTTCCTTAACAGCGCCGCCGGTGCGACGAGTTCCAGCCGCGCATCTCTGGCGTGGCCACAGTGTGCACATTCTTGGCGAGGAACTAGGTCTACGACTTGTATGAGTGGCCACCATGTCCGCTTGAAGGTTGCTCTATCCCAATAGACAGGTCCATCCCGGGCTGCCCAAGACCAGCTCGGCGCGCGATATCCATCTCGCGGAAATCGCGACATACTGCTCCCGCGCCAGAGAAGACCCCGATGCAAATCGGATTTCCATAGGCCGTAGACGTAAGTATCGTCTACCACTCGCGTTAATGTCGTTGCCATGCCCTCCATCGCCGGCAGCTTATCTCTAGGCTGAGTCAGGCTCCTTAATGAATAGAGTTCGACAACTTTGTACCAGCTCGTAAAGTGGGCTTCCCTTCCCCCCACCCCCTTGGTAATAATCCGCATGCTGTCTCTGGGCTGTAAGAGCAGTAGGGGGAGATCTGTGCGTGGAGGGTAACTATAGCCTGGGCTTTCGACTTCCTGAGACGTGGCGCACTCGTAGTAAATAACATCCTTTGTGAAATACAGAGTCCGGGTAGATAGTAACATTTCTTGCAACGTCCAACCTCTTTGGCTCCACTTGCATTCGGAAAGATGCTTCTCGACGCTAGTCTCAAGAGGATACCGGAAATGGATGGTACCTGTTCCGTCCGCAACGCCTTGCAAACGAGCAGGTTGGGTTCCTCTGAAGGTAAATCCTAAGCTTGCTCTGTAGGACGGCTGGCGGTCCCCCAAAAATCCGTCGAAGGATGAACTCGAGGTTGTAGCGGCAATGGTCAAGTATGCCCGGCTGTATATCTTGTCCATCGTCGATGCTTCTTGTCTCCAGTCTTCAGTATCATCCTGCACGATGCAGATCGCATCAATCCAGATATATGCCAAGCCAAGAGCTCGTACTACTCGGATGGCATCTTGGAGTGTGCGAGGAAGCTCATCAAACTGGAAGCCAGATAGTCTTGAATCAATGTTGCTCGTTGTTGTCAAAAAGCGCCTTTGACCCTCAGGTATCCGGCCCCAGCAGTAGCTGAGGGCCGCGTATCTTGGGTGATTTGCAAGCTCTCCTTTTATTAGTCGTAACGCCTCGTCTTTTACTTCCAGCAGACGAGTCGGCATGTACGGTGGCAGGGCAGCATGGCAAGAGGAATGTTCATCATCGCATTTTTGCAACCATTGCTTGATGTTATCAACATTTGTGGCTGACATCGGTGTTCTGTTTGTGATAGTAGGTTCTACCTTTTCTATTAATCTTGCTATCCAATAGATAAATTTATGCCTGACATGTAATTATACGTACCCGATGACATCTGAAATCCAATGTCGTAATGTCTGAAAAGCGGTACCTTCTCTCCCCATACGCTAACTCGGATAATATGAGGTTCATCCATTCTATACATCGAAAGAGAAGAACCATGTTCCGTACTCTCACGTAATGACGAGGTCAAAATGATAAGCACTCGTGTTTCCCTGGGTTTCGAATCTTTCCCTTGTATATGCGATTCTGAGAGTAAGCTGGCTCTGAGAAAGCCACAAAATGTGCAGCCGTCAGCGGCACGCTTCTTCATCCCTGGAAATTCCGGAAATTTATCCTCATACTCGTGATGAAGCTTGTGATTTGCGACCTGATATGAAATGAGAACCTCCGGCTCTCGTTCATCGGCGATGGCTTCAATTCGGAAAGCAGTGCAGATTCCACAGATCTTCTGAGAGCAATCATAGTCAGAAAAGGTGAGCGTCGCAAATAGACCCGACATTTGGGACGTGTCTCTTAGCAGAGCATATTTTTGATGAGCCATGAGGGATATCGTGGTGGGAGATTGGGAGATAACTTACGAGAAACGAGAAAATAGGTCGTCTAATAGGAGAAAAGGCTAACCTGGCCAAGAAAATTGTTGAGAATTGATGTTATGATGAAACAGGAGTAGTCGCGGGATTTGATAAGGGCGTATCCGGCTAAGTTCATGAAACAGGGCATGCTAACTTTGATGTAACGATAATGTTGTCATAGGCCAATAAGCTCAGGATCCTCGAATCGAAGCTGAAACAATGTGTAACCGTTGTACTCCGTACCGCTGCGCCAAGGGGCAAAAGACTGGTGATTGATCGCTAAGTATTGCAGTAATTAATCAACTAGGTGCTTGCTGTTGCGGGCTAGTGACCGTGGCCTATGCGTCAGTCTGAGCCTGACGCTCGGGCAATAGGGAGGATAGAGCGTTAACTTTCTGGCGGTCAAAAGCCTTCCTGATGAAGCGCGGGGAATATCATCATATCGAGATTATGTACGTAAATACCAATCCCATATGCCTACATTGGTACGAAGTAAGCAAGGGATGATTTTGTTAGGTCACTACCCCTTGTTAATTAGAGGACGTGGAACTCCGTCCCAGTAGTCGCTACATTGCATGTTCCGCGATGCGGAGCACGAGTGTGGCTAGTCGTTTCCTTATTATCAAAATCATATTGTAAGCTTACCTCACTTTCGGAAACAAGGAGTTTGCTTGCAACTTTGTGGCTTCTGTCAGATATAGGGGACATCAGTTGTGTTATATTAGATGGCTAGTTGCGTGCGCTCTCGCAACGCGTACTAATCCTTGAAGTAATCCAGCCCCGGAACATATATGTTCCGATCAGAGGGATATCTCTATATATGGGGTGCTAGCACACCCCTGCTAGCTGACATACTGTCAGATATAGGGGTCATCAGTGATGTTGTATTGCATGACTAGTTGCAGGCGCTCTAGAACGCGCATTATACTTTAATGTAATCTGTCCACGGAATATATATGGTCCGATCAGAGGGAGCTTTTCCGTATATAAAGTATTAGCGCATCCTTATTAGCTAACATACCCCTTTAACGCCGTAATTACATTAAAACGTTAACTGTTACCTTTTATTATTCCTTAAAACCGTAATTATTAATTTTACCTTTTTTTCGATAATTAAATCTTTTTAATTAATTAATTTTTTATTTAAAATAATTCTTAAATTTTTTTTTAATAATTTAAAGTTTTTATAATATTTATTAATTTTAATTATTTTTTAAAATATTAAAAAAATTACGTAATAAATTTTTTATTAATTTATTAATTAATATATTATTCGTGAACGTATATTTTATTTTAATTATATTTTTTTTATATTTGTTCGAAATTAATAATTATATATATTTATATATTATAATTTTATTTATAAAAAATAACGTTAATATTAATAAACCGTATAATTTATTAATTATCGTATTATATATTTAAAAATTTTATATTTAAACCGATTTTTAATTTTTAATTAATCGAAAATAAAATAATTTTTTTTAATTTACGTAAAAAATAATAATTTTATTTCGGTTATAAAAATAATTATTATATTTTATTTATTTATCCGTTATTTTATTATTTTTTAAAATAATTTTATAACGTAAATTTAATTTTTTTTAATCGATTATATTATTTTAAAAAAAATTTCGGTTTAAATATTTAATAATTTAATTAATAATTTTATAATATACGTTATTAAAATTTAAATTAAATCGAATAAATTTAAATACCGTAAAAATTATATTAAATTACGTATTAATTATTATGTATAAAATAATTTTTTTTTAATATTTATTAACGGAATTTAAATAAATTAAATTAAAATTCGGTAATAATTTAACGTCTATTATTAACGTATTTAAGTAATTATTTAATTTTTTTTAAAAAATTAAATTAATTAATCTATTTATAAAATCGGATTAAAATAATTAAATTTTTTTATTAAATTTATTTTTAATTATTTTAATACCAAAAAATTATTATAAGTTTTTATTTTTTATAAAAATATACCGTTACCGTATTTATTAAATTAATTAATTAACGAAAATTTAATTTTTTTACGGTAAATTATAATAATATTATTTATAAAAAAAAACTTTTTAATAAATAAAATAATAAAATTTATAAAAAACGGAATTAAGTTTTAATTTCTTAAATATTTTAATAAAATCTTTTTATTATAATAAAAATAATTTTATAAATATTTAATAAAATAAATTTATATTAACGAAAACATTTATAATATTATATTATTTAAATTTTAAATTAAACTTAACCGTAATAACGATTAAAATTCGAAACGATTTTTTAATTAAAATAAATACGTATATATTATTATAAAAATTTTTAAATTATTAATCGTTTTATATAATAAAACGTATTTTATATTTTTATAATTAATTATATTTATTAAATTTATAAATATATATTTATATATATTTTAAGATTTTTTTAATAAAAAATTAATTAACGGTTTTTTAAAATTATATTTTTTAATAACTTTATAAATAAATTTTTTCGGTTTTACGGAATAACTTTTTTAACGGATATATAATAAATTTTTTATAACTTTATAACGGTAATAATAAATTACGTTTATATACCCGGTTTTACGATTTAAAAATTATATTATATTTTTTTTATATTAAAATCTTTCCGATTAAGATAATACGTATTTCGAATAATTATTTTTTTTAAATTTCCGTAATTTATTAACCGATTATCGATCGTATTAATAAAGTAAATTAATCGTTTTACGTTAAATACGGTTTTTTATACCTTATAATCGTACCGATAATTATTTTTTGAATACGGAACATACGGAAAATTTACGTTTATAATCCGTAAAATATTTTCGTTTTTTACCGTTATTTTAGGTTAAATAAAATAATAGGAATTTATGATTACTTTTAATTTTTTTGCTAATACGTTAATTATAATAATTATTAAAATAAACGTTAATAAAAGTAATAAATTAAAAAATGAAAATAATTTAAATATAACGGTTATATAAAAATAATTAATTTTATACGAACAAACTTATTTTTTCTTATTCCGTACGTTTCGTACGTTTATATTATTTTAAAAATTTTTTATTTAACCGGTAATTAAATTATTCCGTTTAAAATTTTTTTATATATATATAAGGTAAATATAAATTTAATTAAGTAATTTTATTTATCGAAATAATTTATATAATTCGTTTTTTATAACGTAAAAAAAATTATTTTTTAAATTTTTAATATTACTTAAAAAATAATTTTTTTCATTAAATTATACGTTACGAATAATAATAACTTTATTAATTAATAAATTTCAGATTTTGTAAATATTCGTAAGTTAATAACCGATAAAAAAGTTAATTTATATTTTAATTTTTAACTTTTAAAATTTTGTTTTTTTATAATAATAATAATTATAACGTAAATTATATAATTATATATTTATAAATAAATTTATTAAAGTTTCCGATTAAATATTATAATATTATTTTTATACGTTAAATAAATATAATAAATTTCGTATAAATTTTATTAAAAACATATATTTAAGAGTACGGTTATATAAATATATTATTACTTTAAGGATATATACGATTAAAAACGAAAATAATTTAACGTTATTTCGTATCGTAATCGTTTTTTTTAATTATATTTTTTAAACGTTTTATACCCCCGTTTTAAACTTACGTATATAAGATTAAAAATTTAAATTTAATATTAAAAAAAAGTAATTAAAATATATTTCGAAATTAATAATTTTTTAAAAACCTTTAAAAAATATTAAAATACCGTAATTAATATATTTTATTTTTGATTTTTAAGGTAAATATTTTAAATAAAACCTAAATATTTATCGGTCGTAAATATAACGTATTTATATTTTTTAAATTTCTTTTCGAAATTTATAAAATCGATAACGATTCGTTATTTTAATCGAAACGTTTTTTTTTCGGCTTTCGATATATTTACTTTTTAACTTTTATTTTATTATATATTTAATATTCGATTATTATAAAATCCTTTAAGTAAATTTCCTTTATATAAAATTATAATTAAATAATTATTTCGGGCCTTAAATATCTTAATTTTAAATATTATATCGTACCGTTACCGGTTTACGGTAATTTCGTTATATATAAATTAATATTTCGTTTATAAGTTATTAAAGTTATTTAAAATATTATTACGTTAATATTTTCGATAACGAATTAATTAAATTTATTTATTAACGTAATAATTATTTAATGAAATTTATTTCGAATAAAATTATTATTTTTTTAATTATTTTATTAATATTTTTTTTCCGGAATTACCGAAAAATATTAAATTATATATAAAATTTTCGTAATAAATTATATTATATAAACGTAACGTTTTCGAACTTATAAAACCTTAAAATAATACGTTTATTTTATTATATTTATTAATCGGAACGAATTTTTTTTTTTGCGTATATTCCGTTACTTTAAATTATCGTTATATAATTTAGGAATTTATTAATAAAGTTAAAAATATATATCGTAAATTTTAAATTTAAAATAAATAAATTTTTTAAAAGATAAAATATAACCTTTATCGTATTATGTTAATTAAAAAAAATATATTAAAATTCGTTTTATTTTTTTTTAAAAAATTAATTTATTTTTTAAATAAATAATTTTTTTATAATTTTTAATAAACGGTTAATTTTTTTCTTTAAAAATTAATCGGAAATAATTCGGTTTTAAATTAATACCGAAATTTTTTTATTAAATTTAAATTTTATTAAAATTTTATTAAAAAATGCGTAATAATATTAAGGTAATTTATACCTAAAGTTTAAATACGTTTTGTACCGAATTCTTTATACGTTTAATTTTTAACATTTCCGTTTATTACTGCTACTGGTTTAGTTCGCTTAAAATCTTTTACGATTATTTCGTTTCGGCCTTTTTTTAAAGGTTTTATTACGTAATTAATTATTAATATCCTTAATTTTTTTTAATTAAAATTATCTTAATTCGAAAAATTTATAAAAATTCCGTAAAAGGTTAAAAACCTTATTTTAATATTTTTTGTTAATTATTATAAATTCGTTATGGTTTAATAATTTAAAAAATTAATTTTAACTTTTAAAAAGTTAATCGTTTTTTTTTTTCGATTTTATTCCGTTTAAGAAATATAAATAAACTTAATTAATTAAATATAATTAGTATTATTATTATATATAATTAATTCGTTTAAATAACCGGTATAATTATTTCGGAAATTCCGTAACGTTAACTTTAAATTATAATTTTTTATTATTTTATTATTTATTATTTAAATTTTTTCGTAATTTTTAAAAGTTATTTTAATTGTTTTTCGTATTCGCGTTTAATATTTATAAATAATTAATTATCGTAAACTTTTCCGGCTTTTTGTAATTTAACGTATTAATTCCTAAAATCGTTATTTAAACTTAAATAAATTTATTTAATCGATAAAAAAATATTATTTAAAACTTATTTTATAAGTTCGTTAAAATATTTCCAAAAGATTTTATATTTTCGATTTAAATAAATATAAATTATAAAATTCTGGTTATAAGTTTATTTATTTTTGGTCGTTATTTCGAAAATATTTATCGGATAATCCGTTCGATCAACTTTTTCGATTTATATAATTTTTTAAAAAAATAAATTAATTTTCCGCGTTAATTAACGAAATCGTTTTTTTAAATAAAAGGTTTTATCGGACGGTATAAGTTTAATAAATTATAAAATATTTTAATTAAAGTTAATATATTTTTATAAATTATATTTTTTAATTTTAATCTTAAATTCGTTTTTAAATTTATTTTAATTTATAGGATTATTATAAATAATTACGGACGTTATCGGTACAGTTATTATTATAATTAATAAAAAATATAAATAATTATTATTAATATATAACTTATATCGTTTTAATAATAATTAATTAATTAATAATAACGCAAATTAAGTAAATAAGACTTTTAATTATTAAATATAAAGGTTATTAATAATATTACATTATATAACTAATTATAGGCGCTTTAAAACGCGTACTGCATTTTAATATAATCTGTCCACGGAACATATATGGTCCGATTAAAGGGAGCTTTTCCGTATATAAAGTGTTAGCGCACCCCTGCTAGCTGACACATACCCCCTTAACGCCTTAACGTAGTTATGGCATTAATCGTCATACTTTATCGTTTTTTAAAACCATAACTTTCCATTTTACCATTCTTCCGGTAATTAAATCCTTTTAATTAATTAAATTTTTTTTAAAATAATTTTTAAATTTTTCTCCGTTAATTTAAAACTTTTATAATATTTATTAATTTTAATTATTTTTTAAAATATTTAAAAATTTTTCGTAATAAAATTTTAATTAATTTATTTATTAATATATTATTTATAAATATATAATTTATTTTAATTAAATCTTTTTTTATTATTTTTCGTAATTAATAATTATATATATTTACGTACCGTAATTTTATTTATAAAAATACGATATCGGCGTTAATAAATTATATAATTTATTAATTATCGTATTATATAATTAATAATTCCGTATTTAAAATAATTTTTAATTTTTTAATTAATCGAAAATTAAATAAAGTTTTCTTATAACTTATATAAAAAATAATAATTTTATCTTTATTATAAAAGTAATTATTATATCTTACCTATTTATCCGTTATTTAATTATTTTTCGAAATAATTTTATAACGTAAACTTAAATTTTTTTTCGATTAATCGTATTATTTGCGAAAAAAATATTATTTTAAATATTTAACGAATTTATATTCCCGAATTATAACGTTAACGACTTAATACTGATTAAGTATGATATAATTCGATTAACCGTTTTGTAATATATGTCGTTAAAATTTAAATTAAATCGGGTAAGTTAAGATATAATAAAAAATATATTAGGTCGCGTATTAATTATTATATAAAGAATGGAACCGATTTTTCTTTAGTATCGGTTA
Organism: Monosporascus sp. MG133; assembly: GCA_004155925.1. NCBI lineage: Eukaryota > Fungi > Ascomycota > Sordariomycetes > Xylariales > Monosporascus > Monosporascus sp. MG133. Next base: position 19,156 of record QJNX01000320.1, read on the forward strand.
ACGGAACTTAAATAAGCCAGATTAGGATTTAATAATAATTTAACGTTTGTTATAAATATATTTAAAAAATTATTTAAACTTTTTTTAAGAATTAAGTTAATTAAGTTATTTATAAAATCGGATTAAAATAATTAATTGTTTTTTAAATTTTGTTTTTAATTATTTCGATATTAAAAAATTATTATAAATCCTTACCCTTTATAAAAGTATATCGTTTCCATATTTATTAAATTAATTAATCGATAAAACCTTAATTTTTTTTGCGATATATTATAATAATATCGTCCATAAAAAATAAATACCTTTTAACGAATAAAATAATAAAGTTCGTAAAAAACGGGGTTAAATTTTAGCTTTTTAAACGTTCCGGTAAAATCCTTTTACTATAATAAAGGTAATTTTTTAATTAGGAAAATTTTGCCGCGTTATAAGTATTTTAAAGGCATTTTTATATATATTTCGTAAAGTAAGTTAACGTTTACGAAGGCGTTTATAGTATCATACTATTTAAGCTTTAGGTCGAACCTAGTTACGATAACGATTAAAGTTCGAAATAACCGTCCAGCTAGGGTAAATACGTATATATTACCACAAGAGTTCTTAAACTATTAATCGCCTCGTACAACGAAACGGGCCTTGCACTTTTAGAGCCAGCCATATTTATTAAACTTGTAGATATATACCTACATACATCTTAAAACCTATTTCCTTTTAGCAGAAAACTGATTAATAATATTACGGCCTGTATTAATATAACATGGTAACTAGTTTATTAGCGCTATGAACGAAGATTTTAAGCTGAAGAAACGAAAAGAAGGAAAAAAACGCAGAGCCGCAAAGTACGTAAAGATTTACAAATATCCCCATTCTTTATATAGCAGGTAGCTAATTTATATAGCAGCTATTAGTTTTATATAACGGTTACCAATCTTAGGGTTTAATCGTAAGGCTGCCGTTATATTACCTTTCTTTTAAAATTTGTATATAATTTAAAAAAATATATAAATTTTTATCAGTTAAAAATACCGTTTTTTATTATTAATCCGATTCTTATTTTCGTAACCTTATTATTATCAGAATGGTTTTCGTTAATTTCGTTAATAACTATTACGTATATTTATTTTTATAAACAGACCAATAATTTAAATACTTTAAAATATTCCGTATAAAACCGTTTTATTATAATCGGAACGTTTTTAAAATTAATTATAAAATATTATATTTTATCGGAATCGAAAATTTTTTATTTAACCTAATATTATAACTTTTTATAACGTCCGTTAAATTTTAATTATTCGATTTATTTTATTTCGAACTTTAATTTATTATTAATTTTTTTAAATAACGGTAATATTTAAATTTATTAAAATAACGGATCGTTATCGGCTTTACGTAACCGGTCGGCATAAAATAAATAAATAATTTTATAATTCGATAATAAATCGAAAACGAAATTATATTTAAATTTTTTTAAAATTTTAAAAAATTTTATCCTTAACTTTAAAATTTATTAAATAATATTTTTTATTAACTTACGTTATTTAACGTTTTTACGTTTTTAATACGGTTTTTTTATAAACGTTTAAATATTTTTAATTTATTCGGTTTTTACCTTTATTATATTTAAATTTAATAAAAATAAATTCCGGATATTTTTATTTAATATAATTTTTAACGGAATTATATTAATCGATAAATATTATAATAAATTATACGTAAAATTTAATACCGGTATATATACGTTATAATTATTTTAATATTTATTAATATAAAAACGTAAACGTTAATTTAATTTTTAATTTATAAATTTAATAATTTATAAATTTATAAATGTAAAATATTTTATAACGGTATTTTATACCGGTAAATTTATTTAATTTATTTAAAAATTAAAAAATAAATTATTTTACGTTATCGTTAATTTAAATAACGGATATTTTTAAAAAGTAATATATATATCGGTAATATTAATTAATCAGAATTTCGGTAATACTAATTTTTTTATTTAATAAAATTATTATAATTCTGTTAAATTTATCGATAAACGTTTATATATAATTATAACCGTAAAATTTTTTCGGTATATTTTTTTTATCGATAACGACGTAATTTTAAATATTATTTAAAATAAGAAAAAAGTAAAAAAGTTCTGGGATTTTATTTTAAGGTATTTTATTTTAACAGTAATCGTAATAATTCCGGATATATTATTAAATATCTTATTTAAGCCGGAACTAGGTATATTTTTATATTAATATCTTAATTATTTTATTTTAATTAAAATATGCAAATATTTTGGATACGTAAATTTTACGGATGAATATTAAAAAAAAAATTACGGCCGGTAATCTTTTTTCGGATATTATTAATTTATCGTCTTTTTTATTTAAATTTTATACCTTTTTTTTACGGCAAATAAGGTTAATTAAATTAGTATCTTATAAAATATTTTCGATTCGTATTTTAAACGGTATTTCGTTAATAATAATAATAAAAAATTATAATTATTCGGGCGGAATTAAGGCTTAATTCTTTTCGTTTTTTTTTTCGGGCCTTAATTATAAATAAATCGACCGTTTTTCGTAATAAAGTATCTACGGCAATATTTTCTTTATTAGGTCGATATTAAAAAATAATATTAAAATTCAAAATAAATCGGTTTATTAAATTTAATACGTAAAAAAAATTATGTTTACTTATAAAATATAATAAGGTTTAATAATTAATTATAATAAAAAACTTTTATTTTTAAAGTTTAAGGTAATAATATTCGAAAGTTTAAATTATAATAAGTAATTATTAATTTTAAATAAAAATCTTTTTTTTATTAAGGTTATAATTTTCGAAAAATATTTTATTAATTTTTATTTATTATCGTTTTATTATTATTAAATAATATTTCCGGTTATATTATAAAATACGTTTATTTTTACTTTAATTAATTAAGTAAATCGAAAAAAAATAAAAATTAAGGTTTCGTAAATAAACCGTTTTATTTTTTCGAAAATTTATTTTTATTTAAATTTTATTACGAAATTTTTTTTAATAAACGTTTTAATAATTCGGTTATATTATTTTTATAATAATAAAATATTCGTACGTAATTATAAAATTTTATAAACAAATTACGATATAATTATTAAAATTTTCAAATTTTTATTTTTAAATTATTTTAATTTTAATTAAATTAATAAAAATATTTATTTTTATTTTTATAATAATACCGAAATAATTTATTTTTTTAACGTTAAGCCGGAATTTTTTAATATTTTTTTAAAAATTAATTTTATATAAATAATAAATAATTTTTTTATAATATTTTTAATATATTTTTTAAAATTAAAATAAATTAAAATATCGTTAATATAAACGTTTATATAATAATTGAAAAATTTATATAATTAGGTATTAATAAATAATTATTATTAAATAAAATTTATTTTAAATTTAAATAAAAATAATTTTTATTAAAGCGTTTTTTAATAAATTTTAAATATTATTAAATATTCCGATTTAATAATAATACGAAATTTATAAAACGTTTAACGTTTTAATAATTAAATATAATACTATTAAATAAAAAAATTAAAATAAAACGATTTTTTAAATATTAATTTTTTTAACAGTAATTAATATAAAATTAATATTTTAATACATATAATTTTAAGGTAAATAAAATTAAATTTCTTTTATATTTATAATTCGATTTAATTTATTTTTAATAATTTATTTATTATTTTTTTAATAAAAAATATTAAAGGAACGTTTAGTAAATTAAAAATCTTAAGGCGGATATTGGCCGGTTAAATTCTAAAATTACGTTATAACCGGATCGGAAATTTAAAAAAATATTAACTTTTTTTTCGAAATTTTTTTTTAAATAAGCGAAAAACTTTAATAAAAATTTCCGGATTCGTTTTATATATTATAAGGTTTTATTTTCGGAAATTCTTTTTTTAGTTATTATATATTTTCTATTTTTATAAAATAATTAATATTATAATATTCGAATTTTTATTTTTAAAAAAATTATTATTTAAAGTAACGGAAATTTAATTTATCGTTTCGTACGGAAATTAGTTTTTAATTTATTTGTTAATAAAGTAATAATTACGTTATTTTAAATAATTTTTATAACGAAATTAATTAATTTAATATTATATATATTTTTGGTAAATTTTTTAATTTTATATACCCGACGAAATAATAAATATAAAAGTTAAAATAAAATTATTTTCGGATTTTTTCCATAAACGGTAAAAAATTTAAAATTATTTATCGGTTTTTTTATAACGTAATTACGGTAATTAAAATTTTTTTAAATTTTAAAATTAACGTAGCCGTTTAATAAATATCGGGTTAAAAATTTAATTAAAATTAAAAATTTATTAAGTTAAATAATGCAAGGTTAATATAGGTTCAAGCCTTATTTTCCAGGCTGAGCCAAATATACAGAAAATCATTACACATATAATCCATACGACAGATATTATACCCAGTATCTTCGAATACGATAACTAATTAATGGTTTTTACGGTTAAGATAGATTATATACCTCAGTCCCATAGAACCTTACTCTGAAGCAGAATGCGTGGTTGCCGATAAGCTTCGACTCTAATAAACCTTATGCCAGCTGGTTCCACGGTTCCGCATGGTCGTAATAAACCTTAAGAATAAACCTTAACGATAAACCTTAAGGGTAAACCTTAAATATGCATAAAAGGCTATGCGAGTTTTTGCCAATTTTAATTATTCCCATAACTAAAAGGAAGATATTAGTACGATAAACCAGGTAAAAAATATTTAGTACCAGACCACCTTTTCGAATTACCTTTATTAAGATAGCTAAATATGCCGCGTTATTCTAACTATATTATACCGGTAATCCGTAACGAAAGGATTTATTAAAAAATCGTCTTATTTATAATTTAAAGCCTCCATAAAGTTATTAAACGGGTTAAAACGATCGACAGTACCGTTAATCTAAAAGACCTATCCCAAAAAAACCGAATTCGGCTTTTAATTTTCGGATACGATTTAATATACGAAAATAACGGTAATCGATCTTTAGTAATACTTATGCCGAAAAATATAGGTACCATAAAAACATTATTAAAAAAACTGGAAGATAATAATAATAACGGGTTTAAAAATTATAAAATTTAAATTTTGGAATAATGCAAAAAGGATTACGAACGATGGTTTGCCCGGCTGCTCCGGATTGCGAAGAATCTCCAGAATTCCGACAAAAATCGACGTAGATAAGAGCTAGCTCGGGGCTAGGCAGTCTAAAGTCGCCTTGGAATAAAACTGCGAAAGGGATGGGGTAAAGTACAGGAATTAAGGTAGCAATCTATCATTTTATCCAATTGTCTACACGGTCACGTCTCCTCGAGGGAGAATTAAGTTAAATAATATTTTTATTTTTATAATTTAATAATAAATTATATATTTTTATTTAATTAAAATTAATAAAAATATTATATTTAATTTTTATAATATAAAAAATCTAATCGGAAAAATATTATTCGTTAATTTTAAATATTATAATTATTTAAATTTTTATTTAACCGGTAAATTATTTTTAATAATTTTATAATTAAATTAATTTTTTATTTATTTAAAAAAGAATTTAACGAAAAATCGGATTTATATTCCGGTATTATAAAAAATAATAATACGTAAATTAATTTTATATTTTGTAAAATTATTTATTTCCGTTATTATTAATATTAAAAAATTAACGAAAATTTTTTAACGGTTTTTTTTTTCGATTCGTTAAAATTAAATAAACTTTTTATTATTTTTACTATAATAGCTTTTTTTTATTAAAATAATCGTTAATTTTATATTCCGTTTTATTATAATTAAAATAGGTACCGGTTTTTTAATAGGCCTTGTTTTCGATTTCCGATAAAAATTTACCAGTATTATTTAAAATTTTCGATTTGTTAAAATTATTATTCGGACGAAATTTTTTATTTTTATTTTTCGGTTTATTATTATTAAGGTTATATAATTAAAGTTTACGTTTTTATTAACGTTTTTTATAAGTAGATTAATTATTATAAACAGTTATAATAATACGGTTATAAAATTTTTCATAAATAATATTAGAATCGTAATTATTTAAAAAAAAATATAGATTAAAGTTTAAAAAAATATATTTTTATAAAATATATTTTTAATTATTTTCGGTAATTTTAACCTTTTAAGCGAAAACGTTAAATTTAAAAATAAAATTATAAATATCTTAATTTTTACCGGATTTAAAAAAAAAGTACGGAAAATCTTTTTAATAACGGAAACTTAATTCGGGTCATAATACGATAATTCCAGTACCTGGCTTATTTCGGTCACGTAAAAAAAATCGTATAATTAATCGGTAACAAATTTTAATTACTTATTCGGCTTTTTTTTTAAAAAAGTTTATTAAGTAAATTATACGAATTTTTTCGTTCCAAAAAGTTACTTCGTTTATTTCGAACTTATTTATAATTTTACGGACTTAAATATTAAATTTAGTTTTATTACTATTAAATTTAATTAGATTATTAACGTAAAATTTTTTTTCGGTTATAATTAAAATTTATATTATTATTTTTTATAAATTTACGGAAAACGGACCATATTATTATACCGGTAAAGCGAAACGTATTAATATTACCGAAAACGTTATTAATTATATTTTCTTAACGAAAATAATTAACGTCGTCGAAAAAAATAAAAAAATAAAAACTTTATATAACTTAAAAACGAACGATTTCGTTACGGAATTTTTAAAGTTTTCCTTAAACGTTTTAATTATTGTTAACTATTTCGTTAATTAGCTATTTATCGGTATTAGTTTTTAAATAATTATAATTTTAATTTTAATTTACTAAACCTTTTATTTTTAAAAATTCGGTTTCGTTTTTCGGTACGTCGTTTTTTACAATTCTTTTAAAATATTTATCGTTTTCTATATTTTCGATTTTATTTTAATTAATATAAATCGTTCCGAACGTTAATTAATTAATAAATAATTTTTTTAACAAATATTTAATTTTAATTTTAATTAATCTGAGTTTTAAATCTCGTTTAAGATACGTTATTTTCCGTCGTAACGTATCGACATAAAAGAAATATGGTACCTTATTTATTAATCGTTAAGCTAATAAGAAAAAAAAGGAATTTAAAATAATATTACGGCCAGCATTAATATAATATAGTAATTAATTTATTAACGTTATGAACGAAAAATTTAAGCTAAAAAAAAAGAGAAAAAAAAACGTAAAGCCGTAAAATACGTAAAGATTTATAAATATCCCCACTTTTTGTATAGCAGGTGGCTAGTTTATATGGCAGCTGTCAGCTTTATATGACGGTTGCCAGTCTTACGGTTTGATCGTAAGGCTGCCGTTATAAATAGCTTTCTAGGACTGTATTTCCTTATAGCTTTACAGGTAAACCTTTTCGGCTTTCCGAAATATTTCCCTTAAAAGGTATATATTTAGCTTTTTATAGCTTCGTAGCGGTAGTAATAAGTTACGCCTATATACCCGGTCTTACGACTTAAATACCTTTTTATATACCAAGGTATTATAACCTTTCCGATTAAGGTAACGTATATTTCGGGTAAGTAATTTTCTTAAATTTTTGCAGCTTACCGGCCGGTTATCGTACGTATTTATAAAAAGGGCTAAACGTTTTATATTCAATACGGCTTCTTATATTTTGTATTCGTTTCGGATAATACTTTTTTGGCACGGGGCATACGGGGGGTTTATGCTTTTTACCCGTATGGTATTTTCGTTTTTTACCGTTATTTTGGGTTAAATAATATAAGGGAAAATTAGGGTTACTTTTATAGCTTCCGTCGGCGTAATGATTATAACGGTTATAAAGGTAAACGTTGGTAACGGTAATGGTTTAAGGGACGGTAATGGTTCGAATATAACGGTCGTATAAAGGTAATTAATCCTTTACGAATAGGCTTATTTTTTTTTATTCCGTATATTTTTTACGTTAATACTTTTTAAAGCTATTTTTTTAGCTTAACCGGTAACTAAATTATTCCGTTTAAGTTTTTATTTTCTTTTTGTAAATATATTAAATGGTTATTAACTTAATTAAATATTTTTATTTATCGGAATAATTTTTGTAAATTCTTTTTTATAACGTATAAAAAGTTGTTTTTTAAGTTTTTAATATTACTTAAAAAGTATTTTTTTTTAAATTATACGTTTCGAATAATAATAATTTTATTAATTAATAAATTCCAGATTTCGTAAATATTCGTAAATCAGTAATTAATAAAATAATTAATTTATGTTTTAAGATTAAATTTTTAAAGTTTTTGTTTTTTTTATGGCGGCAGTTATTATAACGTAAGCTATATAATTATATGTTTATAGGTAAGTTTATTAAAGTTTTCGATTAAATATTATAACGCCGTTTTTATATGTTAGGTAAATATAATAAATTTCGTATGGATTTTATTAAAAAAATGCATATTTAAGGATATGGTTATATAAATATATTATAACTTTAAAAATATATACGATTAAAAATAAAGGTAACTTAATGTTATTTTATATCGTAATCGTTTTTTCTTTAATTATATCCTTTAAACGTTTTATATCCCCGTTTTAAATTTAAATATACGGTATTAAAGGTTTAAGTTTAATATTAAAAGAAAACGATTAAAATATATTTCGAAGTTCATAATTTTTTAAAATTTCATTATTATATTCGAAGATTTATGGAAATATTTTATTTTAATTTTTTAAGGTTTTTAAAAGGTATCGAAACGTTATAATTAATATATTTTGCTTTCGATTTTTAAAATAAATATCTTAAATAAAGCCTAAGTATTTGTTGGTAGCAAATATAACGTATTTATATCTTTTAGGGTTTCTTTTTCGAAATTTATGAAATCGATAGTAATTTATTATCCTGATTGGGACGTTTTTTTTTTCGGTTTGCGGCATATTTACCTTTTGGTTTTTATTTTACCGTATATTTGGTATTTAATTATTATAAGACCTTTTAAGCGGATTTTTTTCGTATAGGATTATAACTGGGCGATTATTTCGGAACTTAAATAGCCTAACCGTAGGTGTTATATAGTATTGTTACCTATATGTAACGGTTTTTTCGTCCAAAAGTTAATATTTCGTTTATAGGTTATTAAAGTTATATAAGTTATTATTACGTTAATATTTTTAATAACGAATTAATTAAATTTATTTATTAACGTAATAATTACTTAATTATATTTATTTCGAATATAATTATTAATTCCTTTATTATCTTATTAGTAACTTTTTTTCGAAATTATCAGAATAATATTAAGTTATATGCGAAGTTTTCGTAATAGGTAACGTCGTATAAATATAACGTTTTCGGACCTATAGGGTTTTTAAGTAATACGTTTATTGTTTTATATTTTTTAATTAGGACGAAGTTTTTTTTTACGTATATTTCGTTACCTTAGATCGTTATTTTATAGTTTAAAAATTTGCTAATAAGGTTAAAGATATATATCGTAAACTTTAAGTTTAAAATAAATAAATTCCTTAAGGAATAAAACGTAACGTTTATCGTATTACGTTAATTAAAAATTAGGAAATACGTTAGGATTCGTTTTATTCCTTTTAAAAGTTAATTTAATTTTTGGATAATTAATTTTTTTTAAGAATTAATCGGTAGAAATTTAACCTTTAACGTATGTTATTGTTTTATAATTAAAGCGGAAATCCGCTAGAGTTTTTTTAGAGAATGCATAATAATATTGGGATAATATATAATAAGCGTTTAAGTACGTTTTGTAACGGATATTTTACGTATCCGATTTTTAACGTTTTCGTTTATTATCGTTTCGGTTTAAATGAGAACTTTTACGGTTATTTTATTTTAACTTACGACCGGGGTTTTTTTTTGCGATTAGGGGTTAATATTTTTGGTCTTTTTTTAATTAAAATTATCTTAATTAAAAGAATTTGTAAATTTTTCGTAAAACGTTAAAAATATTATTTTAACGTTTTTTAACGTAAATTATGAATAGTTTATATTTTAATAACTTAAAAAGTTAACCGTTATTTTTTAATAATTAATCGTATTATTAATTTTATTATTATTTATTATCTAGAATATTATTATTTAAGTTCCGATAATAGGAATTAATATTATATATAAGTCGTTAACTTATACGATCGTCGTTTTCGTTTTTAATATTTTATGTTACTATTTTTAGGCTATAATTTTTTGCCATTTATAATTTATTTGTTTGATTTTTTTGTTAATTTCGAAATTTATTTTAGCCGTTTACGGTATTTCTGTTAAATGTTCCTTAAAAGCCTGTTATTTATATACTTTACCGGATTTAGCTAAATTAATATATTATTTTCGTAAAAAGATTTTAAAAAAAGATTATTTTTTTAATTATTAGAAATATAAACTTTAAAATTTATTTCGTAAAGTTATTAATATTTTTACGGAAGTTTTTATATTTCCGGTTTTCGTAAATATATATAAAAAAGTTTTAAGGATAAGTTTATTTATTTTCCGACGTTATTTTAAACGTATTTATTAAGTAACCGTTTCGATCGGTGTTTTTAACGTATATAATTTCGGCAGATAAATTAATCGTTTACGTCGTTTGCGTCGTTTAATAAAGTCGTTTTTTTTAGGTAAGTGGTTGTGACGGCAGCCTTACGATCAAACCGTGAGACTGGCAACCGTTACATAGAGCTGACAGCTACCACATAAACTAGCCACCTGCCATATAGAAAGTGGGGATATTTATAGATCTTTACGTATTTTGCGGCTTTACGTCCTTTTTTTTTCTTTTTTTTAATTTAAAATTTTCGTTTATAGCGCTAATAAATTAGTTATCATATTATATTAATGCTGGCCGTAATATTATTCTAAGTTTATTCCCTTTTTTGCTAACTTAGCGATTAATAAACAAGGTATTACATCTTTTTTTTTTACGTCGAAACGTTACGACGAAAAACAACGCGTCCCAAACCAGACCCAAAACCAAGACCCAGATTAACCAATATCAAAATTAAATATTTGTTAAAAAAAATTACCTATTAACCAATTAACGTTCGGAACGACTTAAATTAATTAAAGGTAAAATCGAAAGTACGGAAAACGACAAATATTTTAAAAAAACGATAAAAAACGACATACCAAAAAACGAAATCGAATTTTTAAAAATAAAGAATTTACCAAACCAAAACTAAAACTATAACTATTTAAAAACCGATCCCGATAAATAACTAATCGACAAAATAACTAATAGTAATTAAAACGTTTAAAGAAAATTTTAAAAATTCCGTAACGAAATCGTTTACTTTTAGGCCGTATAAAACCATTATTTACCCATTTCTTTAACGATATTAATTACTTTCGTCGGAAAAATATAATTAATAACGTTTTCGGTAATATAAGTACGTTTCGCCCTATCGGTATAATAATATAACCCGTTTTCCGTAAATTCGTAAAAAATAATAACGTAAATTTTAATTATAACCGAAAAAAAGTCCATATTAATAATACGGTTAAATTTAATAATAATAAAACCAAATTCGATATTTAGATCCGTAAAGTTATAAATAAATTCGAAATAAACGAACCGATTTTTCGGAACGAAAAAATTCGCATAATTTATTTAATAAATTTCTTAAAAAAAACGAATAAATAATTAAAATTCGTTACCAATTAATTATATAATTATTTTTTACGTAATCGAAATAATCTAAGGATTAAAATTATCGTATTACGATCCGAATTAAGCTTTTATTATTAAAAAAGCTTTCCGTACTTTTTCCTTTAAACTTAATAAAAATTAAAATATTTACGATTTTATTTTTAAATTTAACGTTTTTATTTTAAAAGGTTAAAATTACCGAAAATAATTAAAAATAAATTTTATAAAAATATATTTCTTTAAATCTTAATTTACGCCTTTTTAAAAATAACCGTAATTTTAACGTTATTTACGAAAAGTTTTATAATTACGTCGTTATAATCGTATATAATAACTAGTTTATTTATAAAAAACGTTAATAAAAACGTAAACCTTAATTATATAATTTTAATAATAATAAATCGAAAAATAAAAATAAAAAATCCCGTCCGAATAATAATTCCAGCAAATCGAAAATTTCGGATAATACCGGCAAACCTTTATCGGAAATTAAAAAAAAAGTTTTATTAAAAAACCGGTACGTATTTTAATTGTAATAAAATAAGATATAAAATTAATAATTATTTTAATAAAAAAAATATTAAAATAAAAATAATAAAAAATTTATTTAATTTTAACGAATCGGAAAAAAAATAAAACTGTCGGAAACTTTTTCGATAATTTTTTTATATTAATAATAACGAAAATAAATAATTTTAAAAAATATAAAACTTTTATTAAAATTACGTAAATTTAAATAAATAAAATTAATTTAGGTATTATTACCTTTTATAATACCGGAAAATAAATTTAATTTTTCGTTAAATTTTTTTATTAAATAAACGAAAAAATAATTATAAATTCGTATTATCCGGTAAAAAAAATTAATTTAATTATAAAATTACCGGAAATAATCTATCGGTTAAATAAAAATCTAAATAATTATAATATTCGAAATTAACGAATAACGTTTTTCCGATTAAATTTTTTAAATTATAAATATCGGATAGGATATTTTTATCGGTTTTAATTAAATAAAAATATTATTTAATTTAATAATTTTTTAATTTTAAATAAGTTTTTACTAATAATTAAATTTTTAATCCGATATTTATTAAATAAATATATTAACCTTAAAATTTAAAAAAACGTTAATTACCGTAACCGTACTATAAAAAAGGCTAATAAATAATATGAAAATTTCCGACGTTTATAAAAAAAATTTAAAAAAAGTTTTATTTTAACGTCTATATTTATTATTCCGTTAAATATATTAAATAAAAAATATTTATTAAATATATATAATATTAAACCAATTATTTCCGTTATAAAAATTATGTAAAATAATATAATTATCGTTTCGTTAACGAATAAATTAAAAATTAATTTTTGTACGGAACGATAAATTAAATTCCCGTTATTTTAAAAAATTAAACATTATAATATTAATCGTTTTATAAAAATAAAAAATATATAATAACTAAAATATTTTTTTTAAAAATAAAAACTTAAAATACGTAAAACGAATCCGGAAATTTTTATTAAAACCTTTCGTTTATTTAAAAAAACTTTTTTCGAAAAAAAATTAATAATTTTTTAAATTTCCGATTCGGTTATAACGTAATTTTAAAACTTAATCGGCCGATATCCGTTTCGGAACTTTTAATTTACCGGATATCCGTTTAATATTTTCCGTTAAAAAAATAATAAATAAATTATTAAAAATAAATTATATTAAATTATATATATAAAAAATACCGTTTTAATTTTATTTATTTTAAAATTATATTTATTAAAATATCGTTTTTATATTAATTATTATTAAAAAAAATTAATATTTAAAAAATTATTTTATTTTAACCTTTTTATTTAACGGTATTATATTTAATTATCGAAATATTAAATGTTTTATTAAAATTAATATTATTTAAACGTTTTATAAATTTGGTATTATTATTAAATCGGAATATTTAACGATATTTAAAATTTATTAAAAAATATTTTAATAAAAAATATTTTTATTTAAATTTAAAATAAATTTTATTTAATAATAATTATCTATTAATATTTAATTATATAAATTTTTTAAGTATTATATAAACGTTTATACCGATAAGATTTAAATTTATTCCGTATTTAAAAAAATATTAAAAATAATTATAAAAAAACTATTTACCGGTTATATAAAATTAACTTTTAAAAAAAATTTAAAAAGTTTTAATTTAACGTTAAAAAATTATTACGATATTATTATAAAAACCGGCATAAATATTTTTATTAATTTAATTAAAATTAAAATAATTTAAAAATAAAAAAATAAAAATTTTAATAATCGTATCGTAATCCGTTTATTTATGAAATTTTATAATTACGTATAAATATTATATTATTATTAAAATAATATAACCGAATTATTAAACCATTTATTAAAAAAAAATTTCGTAATAAAATTTAAATAAAAACGAATTTTCGAAAAAATAAAACGATTCATTTACGAAATTTTAATTTTAATTTTTTTCGATTTAATTAACCGATTTAAATCAAAATAAACGTATTCCGTAATATAACTGGAAATATTATTTAATAATAATAAAATAATAATAAATAAAAATTAAAAAAATATTTTTCGAAAATTATAATTTTAATAAAAAATATATTTTATTTAAAAACGAAAATTATTTATTATAATTTAAACTTTTAAATATTATTACCTTAAATTTTAAAAATAATCTTTTTATTATAACCGATTATTAAATTTTATTATATTTTACGAATAAACGTATTCTTTTTATGTATTAAATTTAATAAATTAACTTTTTTTTATTTTTAATATTAGCTTTTAATATTAACTTAATAAAAAAAATATCGCCGTAAATACCTTATTACGAAAAAGGGTCGATTTATTTATAATTAAAACCGGAAAAAAAATCTAAGTCTTAATTTTACCGGAACGATTAAAATTTTTTATTATTACCATTAACAGAATACCGATTAAAATACGAATCGAAAATATTCCGTAAGGTATTAATTTAATTAATCTTATTTACCGCAAAAATAAAACGTAAAATTTAAATAAAAAAACGTTAAATTAATAATACCCCAAAAAATAACTAACGGCCGTAATTTTCTCCGTATAATATTTATCCTTAAAATTTCCCTACTTAAAATATTTATATATTTTAATTAAAACAAAATAATTAAAATATTAATACGGAAATATACCTAATTTTAACTTAAATAAAATATCCGATAATATATCCCGAATTGTTATAATTATTATCGGAATAAAACGTTTCGAAATAAAATCCCGGAATTTTTTTAGTTTTTTTCTTATTTTAAATAATATTTAAAATTACGTTATCGTTAACGGAAAAAATATATTAAAAAATTATTACGGTTATAATTATATATAAATATTTATTAATAAATTTAGAAAAATTATAATAACCTTATTAAATAAAAAAAAATTAATATTATTAAAATTTTAATTAACCGATATTATTAATATTTATATTATTTTTTTAAAATATTTGTTATTTAAATTAACGAAAATATAAAATAATTCGTTTTTTAATTTTTGGTAAAATTAAATAAATTTATCGATATAAAATATCGTTACGGAAACGTTTTATATTTATAAATTTAAAGAATTATTAAATTTACGAATTAAAAATTAAATTAACGTTTATATTTTTATATTAATAAATATTAAAATAATTAAAATATATATATACCGGTATTAAATTTTGCGTATAATTTATTATAATATTTATCGATTAATATAATTTTATTAAATATTATATTAAATAAAAATATCCGGAATTTATTTTCGTTAAATTTAAATATAATAAAAATAAAAACCAACTTAATTTAACGGATATTAATAATTATTAAATAAATTAAAAACGTTTAAACGTTTACGAAAAAAAACTGCGTTAAAAACATAAAAACGTTAAATAATATAAATTAATAAAAAACGTTATTTAACTAATTTTAAAATTAACGATAAAACTTTTTTCCGTAAAAAAGATTTCGTAATATAAATATTAATTATTCGTTTAAATTTATAATAAATAAAATCTTTTAAAATTTTTAAAACACGGAAATATAATTTCGTTTTCGATTTATTACCGAATTATAAAATAATTAATTTATTTTACGCCGATCAGTTTCGTAAAACCGATAATAACCCGTTACCTTAATCAATTTAAATATTACCGTTATTTAAAAAAATTAACGGTAAATTAAAATTCGAAATAAAATAAATCGAATAATTAAAATTTAACAGATATTATAAAAAAATATAATTTTAACGAAATATAATATTTTATAATTAACTTTAAAAACGTTCCGATCGTAATAAAACGGTTCCAGACGAAATATTTTAAAATATCTGGATTACCGGTCCGTTTATAAAAATAAATACATATAACGGTTACCGATAAAATTAACGAAAACTATCCCGATAATAATAAGGCCGCAAAAATAAAAACCGGACCAATAAAAAAAAACGGTACCTATAACTAATAAAAATTTACATACTTTTTTTAATCGTATTGTTACAGTATAGGAACAGGGGTTCCTGTCTTGGAGAAACCGGCCTCCGGAGCCTGGTGGGGGCTCCCCGCGGCTGATTTTTGGGTGAGGAAAGCTTGGCTTTCCCCGCGCCAAGAAATGGTGATTTGGAGGATCTGGTGGATCTGGGACCAGATCCAACAGATCCCACAGATCCACGACACACTTATTGAATCCAGATGAATATATAACGAACGGTTTTTTTCTATAAATAGCATTTATTTAATTTCGCTCTTTAGCTATTAATTTAAGCTTTTAATTAAAGGTAACTATACCGTTCTTTAGTTAAGGAAAAAATCCGCAAATCTCTTTAACGAACACCCTATTTATTATGCTATTGTTATCTGCAAATTAAGAACCCCCATTTCGGATACTGCTTATACCTCCAGGTGGATGTATAACAGGTTCGTTATACGTATACAAATTTTAAAAAAAAGATAATATAACGGCAGCCTTATAATTAAACCATAAAACTGGCAACCGTTATATAAAGCTAATAGCTGCCATATAAACTAACCACCTATTATACAGAAAATGGGGACATTTGTAAATCTTTACGTACTTTACGGCTCTACGTTTCTTCCCTTCTTTTCTTTTTTTCAGCTTAAAATCTTCGTTCATAACGCTAATAAACTAGCTACCATATTATATTAATGTGTTACAGTACAGGAACAGGGGTTCCTGTCTTGGAGAAACCAGCCTTTGGAGCCTGGCGCAGGCTCCAGCCGGCTAAACTTCGGAACCGGAAAAGCTTGGCTTTTCCTGCCAAAACCTAAGTAATCTAGGTGATCTAAGTAATCTGCCAGATTACATAAATTACATAAATCCCAAATATATTTATTAAATTTAGGATAAATATATAATAATCGGTTTTTTTTATAAATAACATTTATTTAATTTCGTTCCTAAATTATTAATTTAAGGTTTTAATTAAAAGTAATTATACCGTTTTTTAATTAAAGAAAAAATCCGCAAATTTTTTTAACGAATACCTTATTTATTATATTATTATTATTTATAAATTAAAAACTTCCATTTCGGATATTACTTATATTTTTAAATAAATATATAATAAGTTCGTTATATTTTAATAATTTTTTAATTAATAATTAACGAATAATTTAAGGCCTAATTAGGCATAAACTTTTTTAAATTTAATTAAAACGATATTATAAAACGACGTTTAATAAATAAATAATATATTCAATTTTTGTTATTAATTAATAAAAAATTAATAACTAAATTAAACGATTTACCCCTTATTAAAAAAGTTTTTTAATTAATTAATAACATAATACCCGTAAATACCAAAGTTAGGGAACAAAAAAAGTCTTTTTCTTCCTAATAGTAACCTACCCCTACCTTTAAAGAAATAAAGGAAATTATCGAGGTCTAGGTTAAAAAATCCGACCAAAAAAAAAGCCGGAAATAAGAATTAAAAAAAAAGGAAAAAAAGGTTATAATTAATAAACGGTTGGACCTTATGGCCGAAAAAGTTATAAAACTTAAATAGGAAAACGTTAAGTTCGCGAAATAATTAAAAAAAAAAACCTTTATACCCTCCTTTAGGGCTATTTCTTATCCAAAAACCCCCGTTCCTCTCTTATTTAGTTACGACCGAAAGGAAACTGTACCCCCTTCTACCTACCATAAAATATTTAATATTAAAAGTTATAAACTAATTATTCCTAAACCTTATAATGAATTTATTAATATGGGAAAAATTCTTAATTAAAGCCAGATTTTACCTTAAATAATACGAAAATTTTTTAACGGAGGATTATTAAAAAATAATAACCATCTTCCAGTTACTTACTGGAAAAATATTCGATCAATTCGAACCTATTTTTAAGCATTATTTAATAAATTCCCCCGACAACTAGCTAAATATTACTAACTATATCTTTAATAATTATAATAACTTTAAAAAACGAATATAAGCTTTATACGGAAATATAAATAAATAATAATATACGGTTAAATAAATATATAAACTTAAATAATTTATTTTAATAATTAAGTATACGACCAAATTTAACCAATTTACGGCTATCTCCAAACTTCCATAAAATATATTATTTTTCCCTTATTATAACGGCCTAAAGGAATAAGTTAAAAATAAGATATTTAAAATACTTAAAACAGATCCCTTTAAAAATTATATAAATAAAGTTATTATTACCGACCGACGTACTTTTAATCGATACCTTAAAAAAAAGGTACCGGTAAACGAAATAATAACAAACGTCCTAATAATAGCAAGAAAACAAAAAACAGATTTTAGAAAAAAGTTAGCATTACTTTAACGGAATTCAAAAAAAACAAGTTTAAAGTTAAGTATTTTAATTATAGCAAAAAAAGCTATTTCAAAAACGAATATTATTTTTTAACGAAAACAAAAACTTTTAAAAAAGAGAAATTCCCCAGCTTAAAAAAAAAATCCGCGCGACCGATAAGATATAAAAAGCGAAAAGGAAGATAAAAAGAAAATAAACTTTACTTCCGCCGATTAGGAATTTATTATTATTATAACTAACAAAGTTAAAAATAATAACCCATATTATAAAAATTACGCTATTTGCAAAAATATTACGGCCAAAACTTACAAATACTATCCAGAACGAATAACCTCCAGGGTAATTATTACGTTAAAATATACTTATTATTTCGATATACAAAAATATAAAATATATAACCAAAACGGTTAAGTACGAAAAAATTTCAATAACCATAAATAATTATCTTCCGAATATTATATTTCTCCCGAATATATAATATACTTTAAACTAACAAATAATTATAAGCTTTTACATTTTACTGTTTGTTATAATTATAACTACCTTATTTACCAGCGAGCCAAAAAAAAAACAATAACTTTTGGCCAAGATATAACGAAAAAATGCCTATAAAACCAGACGATAAATACAAATATACAAAAATTCCCTAATAGCCAAATTACCCTAAATCTTATTACTTATATTTAAAATCAGAATAAAGCCGGAAGGCCATAACGTAAGGATATTTATATTACGCATTAATACCTTGCAATAAATACAATTTCCTAACTATAAAAATACCCTATTTAAAAATTTACCCTTTTAACCTTATAATTCGTAAAAAACAAAATCCAAAAAAAAAGCTAAAAGAAAATAATTATCTTTAAATACCAGTTTGGTAATAAAAAATGGTTTAAATATATAAATAATTACTGTATTAAACATATAACCAGGAAGTACGTAAATAATAACGTTTTTTAGCCCTCAAAATATATCAGTTAAAAAATTATAAAGGCCCTTAAAAATAAGGTACCAAGGAGCCCTTATATATAAAACCTTATATAAGGTAAAAAAAAAATACGGAATTAAATCAAAATTCCAGTTTATTATAGAAATAAAATATTTAACGCTATAATCGATTCCGGAACAAAAGGAAATTTTATCTTTTTTAAAGTAACCGAAAAATATCAAATCCCTTAAAAATATAAATAATAATTATATAAGTTTCGAATAATTAATAAAAACTTATTTACCTTCGATAATAATTAAATTTTTCGAAAAATAAAAACATTTCGTAATTTAAATATAGAATTAATCAAAACAGATTATTTTCGACATTACTAACATTTCAGGATACGATATTATTTTAAAAAATACCGTAATTTCGTTTTAATAATCTACGGATTAATAATAATAAAATTTTTTATGGAATAATTTTAAGGGAAAATTTTATAAAATTTATTACATAATTAAAAAAATTGAAGTTTTCAATTTAATATTAACAATCCCCCTTAAATATTAACGGTTTAAAAAATTATTTAAAAAACGAATCCGAAAAAAATTACCGGATTATAATTAATAGGATTATAAAATTCCTATTAAAAAGAAATTATTTAAAACTTTATTAAATTTATTATATAAACTTTAAAAAAATTAAAATTTTTAAAAAAAGTTTTTAACAAAACCTTAAAAAAGGTTATATTTAAAAATCCGAATTATTTATAAAATATTTAATTATAATAATACCAAAAATAAAACATAATAAAATTAAGATCGATAAAAACGGAAATTTAATATACTAATAAATATATAATTATAGATAATTAAATAATATTATTATTAAAAACAGATATTTTTTAAAGTTAATAAATATTATAAAGGAAAATATTAATAAAATTAAATAATCTATAACTTTAAATTTATTAAACGGCTATTATTTAATTCGAATAATTAAAACGAAAAATAAAAAACCGCCTTTAAAATTATTTATAAATATTATAAATATAAAGTTATATTATAAAGGTTAATTAACGTTTTAGTTAGCTTTTAATATATGCTTATTATTATTTTACGGAAATTTTTAAATAAATTCATTTTCGTTTATTTAAACGATATTTTTATTTATTTAAAAACTTTAAAGGAATATAAAAAATATATCACTTAAGTTTTAAAAACTTTTAAAAAAAGTAACTTATTAATAAACGTTAAAAAAAGCGTTTAATTATTTAAAAACTAAATTTTTTAAATTTTATTATTATTCTAGAATAAATTTAAATCCAGAATTTTAAATTAAAAACCGTTAAAAACTGGCTAATTCCAGATAAAATTATTATTATTAATATCCGTTAATTTTTAGAATTTATTAGTTATATACGACCCTTAGTTTAAAATTATAACAAACTTATTAATCTTTTAACCAAACTTATTACCAAAAAATATATCGGAAAAAAATTTAAATTTTTTTAAAAAAAATTAAAATTCTTTTTAAAAAATTAAAAATAAAATTATTAACGCCTTAATAATTAAGTTACTTAATTATAACAAAAAAACGACTTAAAATAAACGCTTTAAATTACGTTCTTAAAATAGTTTTAAAATAATTAAAAAATTATAAAAAATAATACTTAATTGCGTACTTTTTTAAAACTTTTAAAAACGTAAAATTTAAATATTTTATTTATAATAAGGAATTATTAGCGATTATTTTAGCATTTAAAAAATAAAAACCGTTTTTTAACGGAATTAAAAAATTATTCGATATTTATTTAAATTACAAAAATTTTATTCGATTTATAACTATCCAAAACTTAAATAAACGTTATAAAAATTAAATAATTTTTTTATCTAAATTTAATTTTAAAATTTACCATATTAAAGGTAAGGAAAATATTTAAACGGATATTTTAAACCGAAAAAAAGATTACGACTTAAAAATTTCCAAACGATATATATAAATACTATATCGTAAGAACGATAAAATAATATAATTATATATAACTTTAAAATAACTTATTTTAAAGGAATTAATTTAATTTAAAAACTTTTACGATTTAAAAAAATTAAAAAAAATTAAATAGTTAAAAGGAAACGATAAAAACTATTTATTATTCTGCGGCAAAATTTATATCTTCTGCTAATAATAGAATTAATTTATTAAAAGATTTTACGAAAATTTTTAATATAAATATTAAAAAATATTTAAAATTATTAAACGATTTTAAGAAAAATATAATTTCCTAAAATTCCGTTAAATAATTAAGCAAATAATTAAAAATTATAACATTTATAATAAAATTAAGGTAATTTGTTATAAACCGTATAATTTATTATAACCTATAAATATATTTAATAAAATATGGAATATTATAACTTAAGATTTTATTATTAATTTTTTTATATTAAAAAACCCCGTTACCGGAATCGAATATAATATAATATAAGTAATTATAAATAAATTTATTAAATATAAATATTTTTTACTTTTTAAAAAAACTATAACGGTAAAATAATTAACTTATATTTTTTTTCGATATTATTTCGACAAATACGGAATATTAAAAAACATCGTTTTTAATCGCGATAAACTTTTTATAATTAAATTCGGTATTAGTTTTTTTAAATAAATTAATATAAAACTTAAATTTTCGATACCTTATTACCTTTAAATAAATAATTAAACAAAATAATTAAATAAAATAATTAAATTAAATCTTAAAATAATATTTTCGCAATTACGTTAATTATTAATAAAATAATTAAGTTAAATTTTTATTACTTATATAAATAATTTATAATACGTCCGTTAATAAGGATATAGGTATGTTACCTTATACCGCTATATATAAATACGACGTAACGATTTAATAACTTAAATAGTTAATACGTAAGGCGCTAATTATTATTATTATAACTTTATAAACAAAAATAATAATAACAGAAATTAAAATAATATAAGCCAGATTTTAAATTAAGTTATAATTTCTGTAATAAAAAATAACCCAGTATTATAATAAGAAAAAATTAAGAAACCAATTTTAACGAAAAAAAAATAAAGTTTACTTATTACGTTAAAAATAAAACGTAACGTTAAATTTTTCCTAAATTAAAACGAAAAGGCCCAGTAATAAGCTTAATTTTAAAAAATTTAGTCTATTTAAAAATAAACAAAATTATTTTAAAAATTAATTATAAATTATCGTTACTTAAAACTATAAGAATATATTTTATGTTTTATATTTCCTTATTAAAATTAACCCTAAAAAATATCCCGCTTAAAAAAAATCTTAAAATTGAAAAAAAAGATAATAAATACGAAATTAAAAGGATATTAAATTTTAAAATAGTTACAAATAAAATCTAATATTTGGTTAAATAAATAAATTACCTACTTAAAAATAATACGTAAAAATTATTTAAGTACCTAACGAATACGATAAATCTAGTTAAAGATTTTTATCGGCAAAATTTTAACCGACCGTTTCCAGTACGGCTAAGGTTGCAGGCAATAACGGTCCCCCGTCCAAATCCAGATTTAAAACGTTCTACCCGAAGGAAATAAACGCCTTTATTATAATATTTATCTTAAAAACAAGCTGCGCTTACTTTGCCTTTATACGACACTATTTTTCTTCCATCCTTTCTTAATCTTCCCGCTAATCCCGTTCGAATCCTTCTTTTAAAATAATAACGGCCTTTTTTTTTAAAAATGTTTTATTAAAAGCGTAACCGTTTTAAACGATTAAATAAAATGGTTAAAGCTTTTTTTACTTTACGTTACTTTTTTTACAGACGATCGTATTCCTTTTTAATTTTTGACAGAAAATTTATTTTTAATACGTTATACGTTAAGCGTTAACGACAAATATAATAACTGCAACTTAAAATACCTATTACGTAAAAATACTTAATTTCTTTAAAGTAGATATAGTTTGAATAAAGGTTAATTTTTAAGCTAAACTTTTTAATGTTTTTTACGCGAATGGCATAAAATTCTTACTAAAATAATTACGGTTTTTTTTTCTTTTTTAATTCGATTTATTATAATAAAACTAGCTAAAAAGTTATAAAAAAACCCTTTTAACAAAATAAAAAGGTTACCTACGGTTCTTATCTTTGGGATAAAAATTTTTGGAAAGGGGAAATGGTATTATAGTACAAAAATAAAGGTTCTTATCTTAAAGAAACCAACCTTTGGAGCCTGGTACAGGCTTCAGGCGGCTAAATTTCGGAACCGGAAAAGTTTAACTTTTCCTACCAAAACTTAAGTAATTTAGGTAATTTAAGTAATCTGCCAGATTATATAAATTATATAAATCCCAGATATATTTATTAAGTTCAGGATGGATATATAATAATCGGTTTTTTTTTGTAAATAATACCTATTTAATTTCGTTCCTTAATTATTAATCTAAACTTTTAATTAAAAATAATTATACTATCAGATATAGGGGTCATTAATAATGTTGCATTGTATAACTAGTTGCAGGCGTTTTAAAACGCGCACTGCACTTTAATATAATCTGTCCACGGAATATATATGATCCGATTAAAGGGAGCCTTTCCGTATATAAAGTACTAGTGCAACCCCTGCTAGCTAACACACCCCCTTAATGCCTTAACGCAGTCACGGCGTTAACTGTCACCTTTTATCACTCCCTAAAGCTGCAGTTATCTATTTTACCTCTTTTCCGGCAATTAAATCTTTTTAATTAGCCAGTTCCTTATTTGAAATAATTTTTAAAACGTTTTCCGTTGGTTTAAGGTTTTTATAATATCTATTAATTTTATCTACTTTTTAAATTATTTAAAAGGTTTGCGTAATAAAGTTTTTATTAATTTATTAGTTAATATGTTACCCGTAAACGTATATTTTATTTTGATTATATCTTTTTTTACGGGTTTTTAAAGTTAATAGTTATATATATTTACGTACCGTAATTTTATTTATAAAAGGGCGACGTCGGCGTTAATAAGCCGTATAGTTTACTAATTATTATATTATATATTTAAAGGTTTTATATTTAAGCCGACTTTTAATTTTTTAATTAATCGAAAGCAAAATAAAGTTTTTTTTGTAACTTACGTAAAGGATAATAATTCCGTTTCGGTTATAGAAGTAATTATTATATTTTATTTATTTATTTATTATCTTATTATTTTTCCGAATAACTTTATAATATAAATTTAAAATTTTTTTTAATCGATCGTATTATTTGCAAAAAAGGTATTATCTTAAGTATTTAACGAATTTTTATTCCCGAATTATAACGTTAACGTTTTGGTTCCGATTAAGTACAGAATAATTTAATTAATAATTTTATAATATATGTTATTAAAATTTAAGTTAAATTAAGCAAGTTTGGATATTATAAAGGTTATATTAAGTTACGTATTAACCGTTACGTATAAAATAAAACCGATCTTTTTTTGGTATTTATTAACGGAGCCTAAATAGGCTAAATTAAGATTCGGTAATAATTCGACGTCCGTTATTAACGTATTTAGGAAATTATTTAAACTTTTTTTAAAAATTAAGTTAGTTAATTTATTTATAAAGTTGGATTAAAATAATTAAATTTTTTATTAGGTTTATTTTTAATTATTTCGATATTAAAGAATTATTATAAAATTTTATTTTTTATAAAGGTATATCGTTACCGTATTTGTTAAATTAATTAATCAACGAAAAATCAATTTTTTTTGTAATAAATTATAACGATATTATTTATAAAAAAAAGGATTTTTTAACGAATAAAATAATAAGGTTCGTAAAAAATAAAATATAAATTTTAATTTTTTAAATATCTTAAAAAAATTTTTTTATTATAATAAAAGTAATTTTTTTAAACCATATAATATTTTTTAATTAAAAGAATTTTATTACGTTATAGGTATTTTGGGGATAATTTTATAAATATTTAATAAGGAAAATTTACGTTAACGAAAACGTTTTTAATATTATATTATTTAAGCTTTAAGTCGAATTTAATTATAATAACGATTAAAGTTCGAAATAACTTTTTAATTAAAATAAATACGTATATATTATTATAAAAATTTTTAAATTATTAATCGTTTCGTATAATAAAACGCGCCTTATATTTTTATAACCAGTTATATTTAATAAATTTATAAATATATATTTATATATACCTTAAAACTTATTTTTTTTAATAAAAAATTTATTAACGGCTTTTTAAGATTAAAATTTTTTTATAATTTTATAAATAAACTTTTTTGGTTTTACGGAATAATCTTTTTAACGGGTATATATTTAATTTTTTATAATTTTACGGCGGTAGTAATAAGTTACGTTTATATATTCGGTTTTACCATTTAAAAATTTTATTATATTTTTTTATATCGAAACCTTTCTGATTAAAATAACGTATATTTCGGGTAATTATTTTTCTTAAATTTCCGTAACTTACCGGCCGGTTATTAAATAAATTTATAAAATAAATTAATCGTTTAATATTAAATACGGCTTTTTAAACCTTATAATTATCCTTAATAATATTTTTATAATACGGAATATACAAAAAGCTTACGTTTTTAACCCGTAAGGTACCTTTAATTTTTACCGTTATTTTAAGTTAAATAATATAATAAAAATTTAAAATTACCTTTTTAACTTTTGCCGGCGTAATAATCGTAATAATTATTAATATAAACGCTAATAACGGTAACGGTCCAAAGGACGGAAATGGTTCGAATATAACGGTCGTATAAAGGTAATCGGTTCCATACGAATAAGCTTATTTTTTACCATTTCGTACGTTTTTTTAAACGTTTATGTTATTTTAAAACTATCCTTCTTATTTAACCGGAAATTAAATTATTCCGTTTAAATTTTTATCTTTCTTTTATATATATAAAGTAATTATAAATTTAATTAAATAATTTTATTTATCGGAATAATTTACGTAACTTATTTTCCGTAACGTAAAATAAATTATCTTTTAAGTTTTTAATATTACTTAAAAAAATAATTTTTTCGTTAAATTTTACGTTTCGAATAATAATAACCTTATTAATTAATAAATTCTAGATTTCGTAAATATTCGTATATTAATAACCGACGAAAAAGTTAATCTATACCTTAAAATTTAAATTTTAAAATTTTTATTCCTTTTTTATAATAATAATAACTATAACGTAAATTATATAGCCGTATACTTATAAATAAACTTATTAAAGTTTCCGATTAAATATTATAACGTTAATTTTATATATTAGATAAATATAATAAATTTCGTATAAGTTTTATTAAAAAAACTTATTTAAGGATACGGTTATATAAATATATTATTATTTTAAGGATATATACGATCAAAAACGAAAATAACTTAATACCATTTTATATCGTAATCGCTTTTTTTAATTATACCTTTTAAACGTTTATTACCTCCGTTTTAAACCTATATATATAATATTAAAAACTTAAATTTAATACTAAAAAAAGGTAATTAAAATATATTTCGAAAGTAATAATTTTTTAAAATTTCATTATTATATTCGAATACTTACGGAATAATTTTATCCTAATTTTTTAAAACCTTTAAAAGGTATTAAAATACTATAATTAATATATTTTATTTTCGATTTTTAAAATAAATATCCTAAATAAAACTTAAATATTTATCGGTTACAAATATAACGTATTTATATCCTTTAAGGTTTTTTTCGAAATTTATAAAATTAATAACGATTTATTATTTTAATTAAAATATTCCTTTTTTTAGCTTTCGGCATATTTACTTTTTAACTTTTATTTTATCGTATATTTAACATTCGATTATTATTAAACCTTTTAAACGGATTCCTTTTATATAAAATTATAATTATACGATTATTTCGGGCCCTAAATATTTTTATTTTAAATGCTATATCGTACCGTTACCGGTTTGCAGTAATTTTGTTATATATAAATTAACGTTTCGTTTATAAGTTATTAAAGTTACTTAAAATATTATTATATTAATATTTTTAATAAGAAATTAATTAAATTTATTTATTAACGTAATAATTATTTTATTAAATTTATTTCGAATAAAGTTATTATTTTTTCGGTTATTTTATTAATATCTTTTTTTCCGGAACTACCAAAAAAATATTAAATTATACGCAAAATTTTCGTAATAAGTTACGTTATATAAACGTAACGTTTTTAGGCTTATAAAGTTTTAAAATAATACGTTTACTTTATTATATTTATTAATCGGGACGAAACTTTTCCTTACGTATATTCCGTCGCCTTAAATCGTTATCTTATAATTTAAAAATTTATTAATAAAGTTAAAAATATATATCGTAAATTTTAAATCCGAAATAAATAAATTTTTTAAAGGGTAAAATACGATATGTATCGTATTACGTTAATTAAAAATTAAAGAATATATTAAAATTCGTTTTATTTTTTTTAAAAGTTAATTTATTTTTTAAATAATTAATTTATTTATAATTTTCGATAAACGGTTAATTTTTTCCTTTAAAGATTAATCGGTAACGATACGTTTTTAAACTAATATTATTATCGCTTAATTAAAACGGAAATTTTTTAAAACTTTTTTAAAAAACGTATTTAAGTATTAAGGTAATTTATAATAAAGGTTTAAATAAACCTTATAACGCGTATTTTACGTATCCGACTTTAAACTTTTTTATTTATTATTATTAAAATTCGTTTAGGAACCGTTATAATTACCTTATTTCGGCCCTTTTTTAAAGGTTTTATTACGCGGTTAATTATTAATATCCTTAATTTATTCTTAATTAAAATTATCCTAATTCGAAAAGTTTACAAAAACCCCGTAAAAAATTAAAAACGTTATTTTAACGTTTTTTATTAATTGTTATAAATTTATTATAATTTAATAATTTAAAAAATTAACTTTAACCTTTAAGTAATTAATTTTTTTTTCGATTTTATTCCGTTTTAAAAATATAAATAAATTTAATTAATTAAATATAATCGGCATTATTATTATATATAATTAATTCGTTTAAATAACCGGCATAATCCTTTCGGAAATTCTGTAACGTTAATTATAAGCCATAAATTCTTTTTATTTTATTATTTATTTATTAAATTTTTTAATAATTTTCGAAACTTATTTTAATTATTTTTCGTATTTACGTTTAATATTTATAAGTAATTAATTATTATAAACTTTTCCGGTTTTTTATAATTTAACGTATTAATTTTTAAAATCGTTGTTTAAGTTTAAATAAATTTATTTTATCGATAAGGAAATATTATTTAAAATTTATTTTATAAATTCGTTAAAATTTTTTCGAAAAAATTTATATTTTCGATTTAAATAAATATAAATCGTAATATTTTGGTTATAAGCTTATTTACCTTTAATCGTTATTTTAAAGATATTTATCGGATAGCCCGTTTAATTAATTTTTTCGATTTATATAATTTTTTTAGAAAATAAATTAATTTTTTATATTAATTAATAAAGTCGTTTTTTTAAATAAAAAGTTATATCGGGCAGTATAAGTTTAATAGGCCATAAAAAGTTTTAATTAAAATTAATATATTTTTATAAAGTATATCTTTTAATTTTAATTTTAAATTCGTTCTTAATTTTATCTTAATTTTTAAAATTATTATAAATAATTACGGACGTTATTAATGCGGTTATTATTATAATTAATAAAAGATATAAATAATTATTATTAATATATAACTTATATCGTTTTAATAATAATTAATTAATTAATAATAATACGAATTAAACGAATAAAACTTTTAATTATTAAATATAAAAGTTATCAGTAATATTATATTGCATAACTAGTTGCACGCGCTTTAAAACGCGCATTATACTTTAATATAATCTGTCCACGGAATATATATGATCCGATCAGAGGGAGCCTTTCCGTATATGGAGTGCTAGTGCAACCCCTGCTAGCTGACATATACCGTTTTTTAATTAAAGGAAAAATCCGCAAATCTTTTTAACGAATACCTTATTTATTATGCTATTATTACCTGCAAATTAAGAACCCCCATTTCGGATACTGCTTATACCTCCAGGTGGATATATGACAGGTTCGTTATATAATGCTGGCCGTAACAGTGGTTATATCGGGTTTCGTTAGTTTAATAGGTTATAGGATATTTTAATCAGGATCGAAATAATCTTATATATTAAGCGTTTACGTTTTAAACCGGAATTTGCTTTTAAAGCGATCCCAGTTCTTAAGTCCCTTATAAATAGCTGAGGACGTTAACGGTACGGTCGTTATTATTATTATTATTAAAGTATATAAGGATAATTATTATTAATATATAACCTATATCGTTTTAGCAACAACTGATTAATAGATATATGCGCGAATTAAACGAATGAGATTCTTAATTGTCAGATATAGGGGACATTAGTTGTGTTGTATTAGATGGCTAGTTGCGTACGCTCTCGTAACGCGTACTAATCCTTGAAGTAATCTAGCCCCGGAACATATATGTTCCGATCAGAGGGATATCTCCATATATGGGGTGCTAGCACACCCCTGCTAGCTGACAGCTTCCGACCTGCCCGGACCGAGAGCGTCATGATCCTGTTCTACATCCTGTTCTTACTATGCGGCACTGGTCCGTGGGTCTAATCCGCTGATTACCTGAAGTCCTCTTCCCATATCCTAGTCGACCAGGCAGTACCATTTTACATAAATTGACATTCGGTACGATTCGAGATTGGAAGCTAAACGTCTCTTATAATCACATACCTCATAAATCCGTGTATCTCCTGCAGACTTATTGATCTATCTAGAGAAGGAAAGCAAGAGGGGAAAGTATGTTACGGCCGTCCCCCTTCATTATTTCGATCCTTCTTATCTGCCTTTGGTGTGTAGCCCCTGAAATGACCCCTATCCAAGTCTTGGCTGATATATGTGGCACTAGCAATATTGTCCGGCGGCGGGGTTTCGGCGACGAGAGGCAATGGAAGTGTAGGTGGATTCATCCTCCGGCCTGTAGAATTCATTCTATGAAACGTATCTCTAGTTTTGCCAGCTCTTGATCATTTCTTTCCCGCGCACTTTGCAAAATTATAAAGAGATTTTTGGGGGGGTTATAATACTTATCGAAATAAAGTCCATTTACCTTACATACGTTCAAGGACCAAATGCGGAATTCCGTTGTAAGCATAGTATTAGTACCGAACAACAAAAAAAGCTTGCGGTCGTCGATTTGATCCGCTGGTATTAGGATAAAGTTGCACAATATGAGGTCTCCCTCTCTGTGAACCAGCAACAGGCCAAAGTTTACTCAGAAGGCGATGCGTTTGATTGCGCAATCGAGCTTCATTTCCTGGCATTCTCCTCTCAGCCCAAAAGGGCGCCTTACGATGGCCAGCGAAGGGATGAATTGTATTCGGCATCATTAAAGCCAATCAGCAGTGCCAGCACACTGAGGCGTTGTTGCCAGCCTGCATATTCGAAAGCAGACTGTGAGGTGGTGTGGGGCAGTGCACAAAGCCACTTCAACCTAACTGGAATCCGTTTCTACGATTTTCTCCTCCATTAACTATCAACCTGCTCCTACGCTGGGCAACTCCCACGTAGCTCTCCATGGATCCAGCCGCCATTATCGGAATTAGTGGAGTAGCTGTTCAGCTTGTCGGGCTATTGGGGAAGTCTATCAGGACGCTGAGCGATCTTCGGGGGCGCTGGAATGATGCTGATCTTCTTTTGTTCAGCTTGCAGACGCAACTGGTCACTCTGAGGGCTGCTCTCATCGTCATTTGCCAATGGATGGAAGCGAATGGGGCAGATGAAAGTTATCTACTGCGGATCGAGCTGGACGGTTCATTCCAATGCTGCCGGATGTTGCTCAACAAGGTCGATCTCTTCCTGAGTGAGATCGACAGTTATGATTTCAACATCCCAAGTAAGCGGGAAAGAGTTTCGGCCCATCTAAAGAAGAAGATCAAAATCGTATTTCATGGCTCATCGCTTGATGATGTGCTACAAATGATCGATAGGCAAACATCAAGTATGAACCTACTTCTCACTGCCTGCCACTGGTCCGTCAGCTCCTTAACGACGAAGCTATAGCGTTTCGAAGTGCTGATAAACATAGCAATGATACCTTACAGCAACGAGCATTTCTGGAGAACCCTAATACGCAAGCAGCTCTCCAGAGATCCAAAAACGATTCCGAATCTCTCTATGTTCTTCGCGGTATCGACAGCTTTTGGACTCAGGCGGCGAGTGTGACTAGCGGCATATCTTCAAAGCTCTCAGTAGTGTTCGAGTTCGACCGCGAGCTCTTTACAACAAAAGTATACAGCATCGCCCACAGATCGGCAGTTGTTGCTGCACTCCGAAGTCGTTCTAGAGCGGCGCATCACAGGATGGAGTTTGCTGACAAAGTCTCTCCGCACATTGCCCTCGGGGGCAAGGCGGGAGAGCTCGCCCCTAGAAATGGGCGCGCTCATAACGTATGGAATAAGTCTCTGAGGCTGCGGGAGAACTGGAAGGTCTGGCCTGGCACGCCGTTGCCGACGGAGGAGTATTCGTACCAGCCCCTTCGAGGGTTCCGCAATGTACGCCTCCTGGAGCTCTTCCCCGGGGATAGGGGCAACCCCCTCGAAGGAACGATTAGGGAAACGCCTCTCGAAGGAGCAGGGGAATTCAGAGCCCTATCCTATCGGTGGGAGTCCTCCCGCGAAACATACGCTGCTCTCGCCACCGCACAAGGTCGGGTACCTCTCACTCCATCGCTATACACAGCGCTCCGACGGCTCAGGAATGCGAAATGCCCGTCGATCCTTTGGGTCGATGCAATCTGTATCAACCAAGAAGATGAGCATGAAATGCAAGCCCAACTCTGTCTCAAGAACGAGATCTTTCGGTCGGCTGAGGAGGTTGTCGCTTGGCTCGGGGATGAGACAGAGGGCAGTGATCGGGCTGTAGAGGCTCTGTCTCAGATCCGGACTCTCGCACTGCGCCTCCCGACGTGGCCACTTACGTTCCGCAGCGTTCCGGAGTCTTGGCATGAACGGTCTTGTCCCGACGACCAAGATGAGGTGTGGGCTTGTATCGAAGCCTTTCTTACGCGGAAATGGTTTGAGAGCGTCTGGGTCCTCCAGGAGATTGTTTTTGCTAGTAGTATTATTGTGCTCTGTGGCGACTGGATGATAGATTGGGACACTATGTTCGGGGCCTTTAAAATTTGCGTCCAGGAGAGACCTCGGCTTCTCGAAGACTCGCCGCGGCAGCCGGGTCGGCCGACTCCCCTCGCTGCCTACACCCTTGGCATCACTCGAGAGGCGTACCTTGGCCCTCTCAAAAAGCGTTTCGGTTTGCTGGAGCTATTTGAGCTCTTCTCATATACGCGAGCTACGAAAACACTAGATAAGCTCTTCGCTTTACGTCTTCTTGCCTCGGATGCCGACGACCCGGCTTTTGATCCGGACTACGGCACCCCCCTCGAGGGCGTGGTCCGGAGGTACGCCACTGCGTTTGTGGCGCGCGGAAGCGCTCTGGAACTTCTCTATCGGGCGGGGATATCCAAATCCTTCGAATTTTCCTCCTGGATCCCCCACTGGACGGGCGAGGAGTATCCAAGGACTATATCGACGTGGGACAGTGGTGGTGGCCGCTTTTCTACTGCGGGTGACACGCGAACTCGCGCCTGTATTTCCGACGTTGACAAGAAGGTGCTCATTGTTAGTGGAGTGTTCATCGACCGTATCGTCAGCGTCGGCACCGTCACATGGTCGGACAGCGATGCCGTGGAATATGTCAATGCCTTGCAGCAGGCGGTCACGAAGCTCACCTCGTATCCCACAAAAGAGTCGGTGGACCAGCTCATGACACGCCTGCCGATCGGGGACGCTTCCCGGCCGCACCTAGACGCGCTGACCGGGGCGGCCTCCGCGTATAGAACGTTGACGAACTGGGCTGAGCAGTCTGGGCAGGCGAGTTCCGATACCGATTGGCGCGGCAAAAAGGAAGAGTGGAGCAAGTTCAACTCGGAGGTTGGAAACATGAAGTCCGTCGGGGATTTTCTGGGATGCGTTAAACAGGGCGGGGAGCACCGGCAGAACATGTGGGAATACTGGCATACGGCATCATCGTTCTCGCAACGTTTGTCCGGAGCGAAATTTTGTACTACGGAGCGGGGCTATGCAGGACTGGTGCCGCGGCACGCAGTATCTGGTGACGCAGTCGTCATAATCCACGGGGCGGCGGTACCCTTTCTAGTCCGGGAGCGAGAGAGCAAGGACGGCGCCGGAGGCCAGAAGACGCTGATCGGAGAATGCTATATCCATGGCATTATGCACGGCGAGGCGCTAAAGTTTAAAGGCATAAGGGAGGAGGAGATCCACCTCGTCTAGATTGAGAGCCTGACTATGCTAGACTCTTTCTTTTAAGGTAAACACTATGTCATGACGTATATAGAAGGACATAGCATAGTATACCATCAGAAACGCAAATACTCCAAAAATGCTGTCCGGCACACAGGAAAGGGTGTGGTGTTGCTTAAGTTCAGGGATCAGCGCATGTTAGAGACCTCCCGCTTTGCTTAACCCGTGCCTGCCAAATATTCTCCGGCCAAAACTCTAATAGAGTTTGGTAGCTGGGGCAGGAGCTGATTAGAGTTATGTTGCTATTTAAGGGGTATACGTTTGCCTTTAACCCCTGGGATCTGGGATATCGCGCCAACCCTTAGACAAGCTCTCGGAGAGACTTGGCTGGACTGCGTGCTGTTCCCCTGGTCCCCTCGAAGCATCTTCGATTACGTCAAAGCCAACCCACGGGAGGATCTCCCGTTCCGTGACGAAGTCTACGTGGTTGCGACACCATGCGCGTTCCCATCGACGCACCATTAGTACCAGTGACGCTCCCGCAGAGAGCTCACTATGCACCGCGTTCCCGTCGACAGGCGACAGGGACCTGCTCGGGCTTCGAGAAGGCTCCTCGTCACCAGCTTCGACGAACCGAGCGCTCCGGCGATCATCACTAAGTGCCACCTTTGGTCCGTCGCCACCCGACAGTTTTTGCCCGCCAAGCAGACCATCACGACTATCCAGAAGCAAACAACATCTGACCGAGTATTTGAGCCGACAAGCACATCGCGGCTGCCCCCGATAAGCACCTCTTTCCGCCCCTCTCGCTCGCCCCCTTTTCAGTGATCCTCCGACAAGAACGCCGCATGCTGTACCGGTTAAGCATTGCTTGATCTGTCAGGTTTCCAGACAGACCCCCCGACGAGACGATTTTATCAACAAGAGCGTCACAGCTGCCCGGTTAACGCATTGCTTTACTACCCCCATCTCTCCGCCTCAACAATCGGCGCGGTCTGGCTGATTGTCCCTTTCCCTGTCAATTAGTTTTGGCATACCACCCCTTGGCATATACCCTTTAGAGAGGTTCGGCCCCCCTCCCCCCGGTGATTTTGTAACAATCAGGATGCTTCTTGACTTGCCACACGATCTTGGTCTCCTGCGGGAGCGTCGCAAGTCCCGCTTATGAGTGGCATCTTGCTCGACTCTGAAGCCTTGTGGCGACGGGTCATAATTTTGGAAGGTTTACTCTTTCGAGAAGGCCTCCGTTTTCTTTCTTTCCTTGCTAGCTTCAACTTGTCTGGGTTTGCTGACAAGAAATGGACAGCGCACTCCGCCTCTGGTCTCTTATATCTCGATTGGTAATAATCCACCTATGCACGGACTTGTCGGCAAAAGTGGCCTGGCTAGGTATGAATAGGTGTGGCTTTGACCTGACGTGACTGGGAGGCATGGATGCAGCTAGACTGTGACGCAGATGGAGATTGCTCGGGGCCTAAATCTGTGATGCGTCTGATAGGACGGACAGCAATAATGGCACGAAGAGGGCCAAAGCGGAAATCCTACGTATGCAGATTGAATTACTGTACGATTCTTCTGCGCACCTGCTGCCTGGGGTGTGCCGGTGGACGTTGTCTTCACCATCTATTTCGTGAGGCTGCGAGCAATCGTTGAT
Organism: Monosporascus sp. MG133; assembly: GCA_004155925.1. Taxonomy (NCBI): domain Eukaryota; kingdom Fungi; phylum Ascomycota; class Sordariomycetes; order Xylariales; genus Monosporascus; species Monosporascus sp. MG133. The sequence goes on from QJNX01000320.1 coordinate 54,670, forward strand.
TGGCCTAATTAAGCCGTACAACGCATCCGCTCCATAATTAAGAAACTTTAGCTCCTTCGGTGGGGCTCGAAAAGTGTGCATGATGGATATGCATTACAGGTAGGAGGTTGGGAACTCTCACTACCGATGCGAACATTCCAGTGATTTCTTAAGATTGGTTCTGGCGGCTGGGAACCGACTCCGGCCGTGCCTACACCTGATTGATAGCTGCCGGACAGGCCAGGAAAACCCATACTTATGACGCTTCGCAGGAACGGCCGGCGGGACGGTCGGATGCGCAATTTGACGGATGATAGGAACTCGTGACGATGAATTACATCGACTATGATATATTTTTCTCGCCTTAATCCACCAGAACATTTTTAGAAATATCGGCAGCCCTTGATTGGCCTCGACCGCCCTGAGACGTGTTTGAAGGTTGTGTTGGGCCGCCAGACGGTTTGTGACGTTGCAGCGTGTCCACCAATGAATCGCCTCGCGATGGATCCGGCCCGACGATAAGCCCACACGAACCCCGGTCACCGCCAGCGTATCAAAGTCGCCACTTTTCACCGCTTTGCTCTGATGGGCTGTGCGCGGCTTTGCACGCTGTCCAGAGAGGCCGGGGGACCCAGTACGGCCCCGACGTTTCGCCCTCGAGGGCCATACTAAAACGCATAGTCCCTTGCCCACCGACTTTTTCTTCTCGCTCCTATTTCTCCCATGTCGTCGTTTCGGCCAGCGATTTCTCCATGCGGGAGATATGTGGTGAAGCTCGGCCGCCGGCCGGGCAGGATCCCGACGTAGTCGGACTAGGTGTGCGTGCTTCTTCCCCTTCACCGCTTCGGCGGGGAGGCTCCAGAATCGACGGGGTGTCCGTGCCAGGTTCTTCTTACTAACGCGGTTCCGCAGACCTTCATCGCCTACGCCGGTTCCGCCTGCGTAGCGATCGTGGCTTTGGTGATTCAGTATCTCCTGCTGCACATCTCGCCGGCCGAGGACGGGCCATGTGAGAATCCAATCGACGTCCTCTTGCTGGGGACGCTCCGGGGCGCCGTTCGGTCCCTGGGTCTGAAGTTGCGCTGGTTGGACACGCCTCGGGAGCAGCGCAGATGGCAAACCGCATTTGATCACGTGAGTAAGGGGAATCTTGAATATCAGGACTCGTTGCTGATGAAATATGTAGTGCATCTTGTCCATGGGCGACGTCCAGCTTGCCATGGGGTTTGCAGTGCTAACATACGGCTATATAACGGCGTTCATGGAGGCCATGTCGGTATGGCACTGGTGGATCATCGTTGGACTAGCGTGGTTCTCCGTCGCGACAAATCTAACGACAGCACTCTCTTTACGACCTTATTTTTCTAAGCACCCGAGCGAGCGACAGTGGAGGACACTCCTTCTCGCTTGTCTTATTGTGGCGCTCACTATTTCAATGATACCAATTATTCGGGTTAGGGGGATGCTTGCGAGCGATCCTGAGGATGTGCAGGATATTCTCTTGTCGAATGTGCTCTGTTACTTGCCTGAGAAGGGCCCGAGGACCGGCATGCGCTTCGTGCCCGCTGCTATTCTTATGGCCATCGTCTGTGGGATTGTCCTCGTCCTGTGCGGGATGTTATGGCTCTACGAGAGGCCCGGCAGCGTCATATTCAAATGGCGCGACCGCTACCGAGGCGAGATGCAGCGATCGTTCTTCGGTGACGTGATAACCTGCATTCGCTGTGAGCAGCGTTACACGCTGCTCCTTGTCCGGCCTGTTCTGGCGCTCTGGCTGGTTCTACGCATCTACGCCGACTTGGTGAACTCGGTTGTCGGGGGGATGTTCTGCGTCATGGCTATGTTCGCCTGGGTCACTATGCGCTTCGTAGACACGAGGAATCTAGGTCCCGCCGAGACGATGGGTCGCTGGACGTTTGGCCAGATCATTGCCCTCGTGCTCTTCGTGGCACCTTTCGCGTCGCTGGCGACCTACTTGTGGGAGATTCGGTGGACCGGTCTCTGGACCGGTATATTCCGACGTCCCCAGTGGCTAAAGGCGAAGTCGAAACAGCCGGTAGACGAGGCCAACGAAAACGGCGACCCATTGGCGACGCCCATAGTTGCTAAGGGGCAGGCTGTGAATGGACCAGCCGTTGCGGAAGGAGGCGGGATAAGTGAGAGAACCGATTCAGGGAAGGACGAAACCGGTTTCATGAGCGCCTGTAAAACTGCCTCTGCCCATCTGCCATCCCCCTGGTTTCTCATCGCGTTTCCTATTGCTGCCTTCACGAGCCTGCTACATCTCGTTCTCCTGATGGTACTGCCTAATGTACTTAGGCACCCTTCACCTGCGGACGTCTTTTGGAAGACCATCTTTTGGTACCTCGTCTACCAGCCGCTGCTTCTCTTCCTGTTTATCCTTGCCGGGATGATCGTGGAAGAGAGGGCCAGGCGAACGCAGACGCTGCGAACCGCGTACGGAACAATAGCTGCTATCACAGTAGGGCTGTCCACCGGAGCACTCGCCGACACCCTGTACGGGCTGGGCGGGATTCCGATGTCGTACATAGGAATGGGGGCACTTGGTCTCGGCCTGCTTGTCTACATCCTGTACGGCTTCGTGGCCCGGCCCAGTCCTATGGCGAAAGGCAAGGGTCGCACGTATCTGAGGGAGGGAGACAACGAGGAAAACGCACCACTCCTCGGCCCCAGAAAGCTAGTGCCAGACTTCCGTGTGCGCAGGCCGAAGTTATGGCATGGCCCCTCGCGAAGACCCCAACACCTGAAGAGAAAGAGTTATGGTACGATTGACGATGTGGTCTCCCCATCGGCCCGCGAGCGCCCCGTGGTAGCAGAACGCTCGCGTACGGTACAGTAGCGATGCTACTTGATGATTTTGGACCGGATGTCGGAAGCCGGGAAATGAGTTCACGTATTTCCGTATATTCATGAGATGGAATGGGATGACGATGTCGGCTATGAGGAATCAACGGAACGATGGCATATGGACTTTGTTAGAATGTTTTCTTTTTTGCATCTCAAAGGAGTTGGTGGCTGGATGATTCATGTTACAGTTGGAATGATTCAATGTAGATACTTATAGGTAGATTATGCAGCATCAGAAACTTTGGACTTTGAAGTCATTGCAGAACGCATCTAAGCTGTGCACACTATGCTCATTTATGAGATTGTGTGGTTCAGAGTTGCAACTGGACTGGTAATGATTCAGGCTTTGGCTCGATATCCATGGACAACGGACGGGCTGCTTTCCCGAAATCAACCGTAAGAGACTCTAAGTCACGAAGTATTTTCCTAGCAGGGTTTCTATAATCCCTGTATTCTGTACCAAGGCACCCTATAGGAATCGTGTTCGAACCCTAAACATAGCGAGTATTTGAACTATATGAATCATGGCAGTGTCATAAGTCCTTATGGCTAGAAAAGAAGGATTTTAGAATTATGATTACTGTATTGAAGCACATGGCCGCGTACGCGCCTTGATGATTCATGGTAGGACTAACTATCGTATGCCCCTTTTATAGGGAGTTCGAGACTGGCACTTATGGTTATTACTCGTCTGGCCTATAATTAGCATGAATCACTTCATCCCAAAGTGCAAACTACCACTACGAAGGACTTGTCCAAGTTTAAGCCCTTGAAAACAAGGAAATGAATTCGCCATGGCCACGAACGCGTGAATCACGCTGGCCATATCGAGAAACGTGATTTCCTATGAGTTACCCAATTTCTATTCCATCACTATATAAACGCCTGGAGATATGTCACTCCTCGGATGTAAGTGCTGTTCTTACTACACCATTCTCCCACAGAGACAAGATGTCTCTCCCACAGCACATATACTACACCGAAACGGCCACCTGGCCGCATGGAAGCATTAACAAGAAGGTTCTCCAGGCCTTCGCGGGATGGCAATATGATAGAATCCCCGACAGCGACCTGCAGCGGTGGCTCCATCCATTCACCAGCGAGAGCGACGCCTCCTGGGAGGATCGCCTCCCTCTGAAGGGACAGCATATCGAGGCAATAGCGCAGAACTGGGAGCAGGCCATCCGGGACCGCACCATGAGGTTCATCTTCACCACGCGGGAAGAAGCGGAGCCCGAGACCCCGGAGCTACGAGGCGAAAATATAATGCTAGGGTTCGCCGCCTGGATGGTCCGAGACTTTTCTAAGGACCCCGAGCTCGGAACCGACAGAGCAAAGAAGCTGTATCTCGACTTGGACTGGACCCCGGACGCCGAAACCACGCAGAACAGGGTCCTCCCCGCTCCGATCTACTACAACTGGGACCGCAATCGGAAGGTGCGGAGCCGGACGCTGGAGTTCGCCCGAAAACACTTCGGGGACGATATATATCCGGTGTGGCGTAAGGAGCAGGAAGCACCTCGATCCGCGTATGCATTTTTAACTAACCCCTCCTAGAACTCATTCTATACGGACTGGAAAAGCGGGTGCCAGGGGACGTACAAGAAGCCTCTCTGCGGTACCTCCTCGAGGATAGCGCACTGCTGTGGAAACACCCTCGGAGCAGAATCTTCGCCCTGGTAGAACCTGACGATGTGCAGCTTTTTCTCTTCGTCGGCTTCAGGCGTGGGGACATAGATGACTTTGTCCTGCTCGACCGAGAGAATGATTATGAGGATTTCGGTGGCCCGATGACCTTTCTGATCTTGGAGCCTAAAGCGTACAGAAAGGGTAAAAAGAAGTTCATATCTCTGCCAACGGAGCCCGAGAACGAAGCCGGACCGGCGGCCGGGAGCGAGGAGATGGAAGGAAGCGGGGACACCGACGAAAGCGCGGATACGGACGACCTGGTATGTTACCTACGACAGCTGCCCGCCACTCACCTGTTGCCCACAAAATGATGTACAGTCACCCTACCTAGCATGTTCTTCCCTAATAACAGCACAATAGGACACGGCGACGATAGCCTCGGCTGCAGAGGAGCTGGCTATCTCGACGGATACAGAATCGCAATCTGAAGCTCGAGACCCTTCTAACTGATTTCTGCAACCCAACAAGGCATTCTACGATGCCGAGGATCACACCGAATCGCCACAGAGGGCCGCTGGAGTGGAATGCCGCGAGCTAGTGCTGAACGGAGGACACGGGGGGAGGGGAGGGAGGGAGAGAAAGGCGGCACGAGGGGCGACACAGAGAGGCGCGGTCTAGGGAGCGCAAACGTGCGCATCGTCATTGTTCGCGACATAGACAAAATTCGAGTTATCGACAGTGGCCAAGATACGAAGCAAGCACCGCGAAAAAGTACCAAAGAAGCCCCGCGAGATACGGGGGAGGATGGTACTTATCTGCGGTGTGGGAGGAAGAGAGCCAACCGATGAAGAGAAGGACATTCTTGTCGCCGCGGGACCCAAATTTACTATATATCGCGTGGATTGGGATCGACTGACTAGCGGCGTAGCCCAAATGCGATGCACTTTTTTCCATGGAACAAATCTGTCCTATTCTGCGCGCATCTCTGACTGTGGTACAGCTAGTCACCCAGGAATCAACAATAGGTGGGACGAGCCCCCGCGTATCCCAGTGTGAAGCATTTCGCTCGTTAAGTAAAATAACAGTCACGCTGCCATGGGTGCTGTATCAAACTCGGCGGAGACTACGATAGTCACTGCGGTTCCGAAGCTAGCGAATTGGCATAGAGAAGCAGGATATAATATAAGCTCTGGTATGGGCATCATGGTTGGCGGAATCAAAGACCTGACTGAAATGTCTACCTGGTCATATCACGCCCAACGGTTAAGCCCCATGTCCTTTCTCTCCAGCCGAGAGCCTAAAGAGCCTCCACAAATACCAGAAGTCCAAGCCTATCTGTTAATACCTCAGACGTTGACTTCGTAGGTCCAGGGCTGCTTCGATACACTCTTCGGATTCTCAGTCGTCGGTCAGGTCAATGACCTGCGCTTCTCGACCGGAAGTGAGGCGGGACATCTTCGTCGGCCGCGTGGGCTCTTGGTCCTGATAGGGGTCGTGGACGTCACTGATCTCTCGTTTGACCGGCCGAGACTTTTTCTCCACTCTGTCCGACTCTATCTGTCGCCTCCACTGCGCCAGATCCTCCGCCTGCTGCAGCAGCTCTGCCTCTCCAAATATTGTCATGCGGAGGACGTAAGATTGCGGAACCGAGGGGCTGCGGGGGATGATCAACTCCTGCTTCAAGGACTCTGTGGCTTGGTTAGTCACGTGTACACCGCATAGTCGTGCTGATGGGGCACCCACCTTTAGACCTGTACTGAAACCGAAAGACGGCGATAGGTCCGCCATCCTCTTCGAAGTCCCGAAACATCACGCGGGGCCGGCTCTTAGCCTGTGTAATTCTGCCCAGCGTATAGCTGGGTTAACGTTAGCACGTATGTCTAGTGCGCAAATAGGAGTTTATTTTCGACCCACGAGACTCCGTGAGAGATGGCCTTGCCCTTGAGTGACTTCTCGGCAAGCACGTAGCTGTGAGGCGCGGTGACCGAGGAAGCTTCCGGCTCACGGGTGCCTGAGTACGTAGATCGGTAGACCTCAACCTCGATCAAGCCCAGCTTCTTGGCGACACGTGAATCCTCGATTACACGCTCGCGACCCGAATCATCGACTGATAAGAGGATAGATAAGCACTTAGCCAACATCTGTAAACGGATACCTTAGCCGTACCTGTGGAGATGGGAGAGAATTTGCAGTTATACGTGTATTTATTCTTCGTCTCCGGGTCGTATTTGGAGAAGCCTTCAACGTGAATGCAACGGCCGCACAGCGCATCTGTTTTGAAGATGACTTTACCACTCAACTTCAAACCGTCGGCGAATGCCCGGAACCGAAGCACGTGGTCCCGGCAACCTTCCCAGTTGTAATCGAGGCTAGCTTTGTACCGGATAGTGAATTCGGCGTCGTCAATGGACTCGATGTATTTGCTGGAAGTGGCACAAGATCGCACGTGCTCCGAAGCGTCGGGATCGTCATATTCGACGACATCCTGGCCGTTAATCTGCACGGCGACCTCAATGCCGGGAATGTCGTTGAGAACAGCCATAATGATGGTTATCCTCGAAAGGAAGAGATGTTATTGAAAACAAAGATCGCCGGTGTAAAGGGGTTGAAGGACCGACGGCGAAGTGAGTTTAATAACGTTTGTTCACGGTGGGTTATGAAATTTCAAGGCGAAGTGGCCAGGTTCGCCTATTTTAAACAATGAAGGTTTGCTAGGAACCTGAGGTAGCATTGAATGGACATCTGATGTAGGCGCGACTTTCACCTGACTTCACCCAATTGGGCTGAGGCAGCAACAATTTTCAGCAACGCAAAACAGAAGGGAGGGGCATCTGAACATTGGATTAAAACTATATGTTAGCATTTGTAGACCGAGGTTGCGCCACAACGGCTAGGGTATATACACTTGCACAATACCAAGAAGACACATTGCCGCCAGAGTAGGCATCGCCCAGAAGAATATTCCCAACACAAAACCAATGAGATCCAACAGGTACAGATTTATTAGATATCATAATAGAATCTGCCAGTCGCATCAACTGTATGTAGATTCGGTACCCAAGTTCATCATCATGGAAAGGGGTATTCATCCTCCACCTCCAAAGGCTCCACCTTGTCTTGATCTCGTCAAAGAATCCTCCGCATTAGTTCTTAATTCATATATATAAGGCGAGAAACCAAACGTCAGCCGCCGCAACCACGATCGTCTATCTTCTAGCATCGACAACTCGGCAGCGTGTGTAGTGCAATCGCACGCTGGGCATCTAAGCGACTTCACGCTCAGTCTTGCCACGAGCCGCACGTCCCTTCTCAGACCAAGGGAAGTGGAAGACGGGGATCGTGAAGAACGAGTTTGTGTTGTCAGCAATACCAGCGAAGGCATTGTACCATGCCAGGAATGCGGCAAGGAGACCGAAACCACCCCCGGCGTGTTGCAGCGTCATACCCGCGCTGGCGTTGCCGTTGGACTTGGCAAGGTCGGCACATGCAAGCATGAGGAAGGCCAGGTCCAGGGTGAAGAACAAGAGGAAGAACATGACGGTCGATCGCAGCGTGCAGAGCAGCAGGATGGTGGTGAAGATGAACCAGCCGAACAGGAAGAAACCGAGTGCTGAACCCTCATCGGCAGCGCTGCTGTACGCATTCAAGGCATTGAAGCCGGGCGTCAGGAGGATGGCGTACGAGATCCAGAAGCCACCGTACGACGACAACGCGGTAGCACCAAACGTGTTGCCTACGGCCATTTCCCTAGAGAAGCCCAGTTAGCCGAGAACAGATGGCAGATGAAATCCGCGCTGGCACACCCGGTCTTCGCCAAGCTATTACTACTTACCACATGCCAGCAAGAAGCTGGACCAGACCACCATAACCAAATGCTAGAGCCAGGACAATGTTCGGTTGCGTGACGTCCCGCGTGTTGAGGTTGATTAGAGACAATACGAACGTGGTCAAGGCGAAACCGCATAGACCCAAGGGCGCCGGGTTGGCGAATTTCCGGTGCTCGGTGCCCTTCCACAAACCGGGCTGGAACTCACCACCGAACGCCGGCAGTCGGGTTTCCGGTCCAGAGTGTTGGTGAAGGAGTGGGTTATATCCATAACCGTAGTTGGGAGCGCCGGCAGCGGTATTCCCAGCGTTTGCGCCATTTGGGTTCGCGGCGCTGGTGTTGACGGAGGTCTCCTTCTCGAGGGGAGCCGCTGTGTGGTTGTCCGTGGTCGTCGCCATTTTGTCTGAAATGCTGCGTGCAATGCTTGCTGCTCTCTTGCTCTCTGGCTCTCTGTCTATTGTGGTCCTTGGAGATTGGTCCTGTAGGCCCCCGGCGGCTTGGGAAAATGCGAGCTGGGAGAGGAGAAGGAAGGCCCCAGAAAACAGGTAGCTCGAGGAGAGGGCAGAGTCTATTTAGTATGCGAGAGCGTTCAAGGGGTCCGCGGATAAATGGAGCGACAAGGCGGAGCAAATATGGTTATGTATGTGACCGCCGACCACGCGATCCAAATAAGCATCCACCCTTACCCCGGCAGCCCCAATATCGCCAGCACCAACTTGGTGCGGAGATATGACTACCTAGCCACCTAGCTCTCTAGGGTGTGCACGATCGGGGCGGTAAGCTTGCATATATGTCACTCTAGATACATGCGACTCAATCGGGTGCCAATGTGCCCTGTCATAGTTGTTTAGAAGACTGTACCAACGTTGGTGGTGACATTCAGATCGACCATCCCGTACACCTATACAACACAGATCCAGTCTCGGCTGACGATGTGTGCCTGGGCATTCTGCGGGCATCGTGCGATGACCACTCCAAATCGGAGTAATCCTAGTCAACGGACATAAGGACATGTGTTCTAGGGACACAAGTTGGAGATTCCGGGAAGCCGTGCATCTCGCTCTACAAATGAGAGGCCGATGCCGACCGACTGATGTACAGGGATAGAGAGACCCATGGGGACTTTCATTATACGTACATAAGGACCGCAAGGGAGAATGGTGGGTTTACGAGCACAGAGCAGCTGGAGAACCGGCTCTCACAGGTGGGATGTGGAGCTTGAACGCTGGGGCTTCGGTCGTTCGATCTTCCCCAAACTCTGTTGGCGACGATGGAGCACGCATACTGTAAGCTGGGCCATCTGGAGCGTAGCCGTGACAACGAGGACAGTCCTGACAGACGAAACTTTGCCCTTTTTGCTTCCCCCGACTCCATCTCAAAATCGCAAATGTTCCTGGGGGATGCGCACTCAGGGAGCTGTCCTGTCTCAATGGACGGTGACGAGGTATTGAGAATTTCCTTTTCCACAGCGTCTTTGGGTTAGTAGTACGGACCCACTTTTACGTTCATCAGTGAGCTAATGCTGAATAGAGGCACCTTGGGTGATATATCGCAGTGTTACATCCAATATGCACATCGATGGAATCGTAATAATACCAAGTTCCTACCATTGGTTGGTTGAATTACATTTATAATATTTTCTTACTAGGTAATCTGATAGTTCGACTGTACCCTAGGACAGATGCAGAAAGGAGGGGTTCAGGTTCAGGGGGCATGGCTTCAAGCAGACGAAAGGGGGAGTCAAATGCCGCTGGACTTTCTGGTTTGAATAGAAGGACCGTACGCGATAGCACACCTTACGCATTATTCGACACCAAAACAGTATCTTTTAGGCCTCCTCTCGGATTTTTCGCATTTCCATTCCGCTTGCTCGGTGGAGTATTTGTTGTTGAGCATAGAATCTGGATAGTACTTGCATGCTGGGCACCGGTACGAAGCCTGGAGGTTTCTTAGTGTACGTACTTCGGCCGTGCATGCCCAAGCCGGCTAGATCTTAGCCGCGGATATTTGCCGGCGGCTCAGCAATGGAAACACGTCCCGTTTAAGCTCTATCAGGAGTGCACCAGTTAAACAGCACCTCGAAGGGGAGGCTTTTTTCCTTTTTCATGAGGGCTGTGTGGGAACTCCAATCCCGGAGAAGTGGTAGCATTCCCAACGATTGATTACTGTGGTAATGTCGCGTTTCCCGCCTCTGGGCGGGGCCAATGCATACCTAGCTACTGTATGAGGAGCACCACTTACAAGCGAATGCTAGGCGTTCATATTTGTACTGTCCAATTGCGTGCGCAGTTTGGCCCGTGAAGCTGCGCGTTAAGGGAAATGATCTCCATATGAGATCCACCACACCCTCGGCAGCAGCTTTCTCATGCCGTAATTGCAATTCTCATGTCGTAATTCCAGAGCTCGCGTCAAGGAAGTGGGGTGGCCGTTTCCACAATAACTGAGGTCGTCGCCGTCCGACAAAAAAAAAATAGCCATTTGATATTCTCCGTCCGTTCTGCTCCAGACTCATCCGCGCCGAACTCAATCCCCATCCAAATTCAAATGTCCATATATGATCCTATGAAAAATACATTATTAACTTCGAGGCGCACACATATCGAACAGACTCCTTCAGAGAGCCTCAATCAAAGGCTTGCCTTTCCCTGCCTTGGCTGACGTGAGTTCAAGCTTCCTGGCTTGCTTGCGCCGCTCGGCAACAAGTGGGACTGCCGAATCTGCCACATGGCGATGCCTTGGCTGACGACCTGCTATTTGCTTGGCTGCTTGGCTCGGTATGAAATTTCTTTTTTAGTTCGGCTAGGTTATTTCCGCGGTTCCGATGGCCGAGCTGTATCTCGTCCATTTCAATTTCAGGGTCCTAACGAAGAGTTTCTCGCGTGATATGCGAGTACGAGGTACGAGCGCAGCATTAACAGGTTGATGGGACTATCCACAGATGAAATATTTAAACTGGCTTACCAAGTGCCTGCGCACGATGGTACCCAGCGAAAGGCCCTTGCCTGGACCTCGGAGCTGCTGACAGCCTGCTGTCACCCAGGGCCGATGCAGATCGAGATCAATGCGATGCCAAGGTAATAAGTAGAAGGGGGGTCGCATGCTGTAGAATGTCGGCGGATGGATGATTTTCTGTCACACCACATGTAGCTCTCAAGCCTAATCTTGAAGGTTTGGAATTCGCTAGGGCTCTTGTGTTTGCCAAGCGGACTTGCCAGAGCAGTGCCAACGTGTGTGACCATCACATGACTGACACTTATGGGGGCGTCAAGAATTTGGTGTTTCGATCGACTTGTTGGAACCTCGTGAAACGCAGTCCGTTGGCTCCTGTGGCCTTCTCCGCATTCCCCAGATCGGCCTCCGGGCATGGATTTTCATCGCCAAGATGCCATCGCAACAGTCAAAACCGGCGCAATGGGAAGTTTGCAGGTTTGATCTTGGCGGGTGGAGAACGGGCCAGCACCTCCGGATCCAGGCGTCCGTGGCAGGTCTCGAAGGCGCCCGAGCCGGTCTTAACCAGCGTAGCAGTAAAAAGTCCCAAAGATGCAGGGTTTTCGAGGATAATAGCGTTTATTTACAGACTGTATTTTTACTTCGTAGGCTGGACTGAGGATCTCACACACCTAGTAGTATCACACTGAGGGGTCTGGAGGGGTCTAGACAGGTTGGAACCTCTCCGGAGCGCAGGAATGGTTCCATGCATCTGTCCCACAAATGAAAACTGAAGTGGTCCCGGTCGCCCTTAATATAAAGTAGGTAATCCACATAGGCGACACGTACCTTACTAGGAATTAAGCTTCGGTTTGGTCTCGCCGGTGCGTATTGATCAAGTTAGTTTCGCTCGAATATGATTCTGCCCAGCTGTAACAATATGGGGATCCTGTGTAGATGCTCTTCTCCCTGGAATATTGGGCGAGCTCGTTTTGGGAAACGCAAAGTTCTCGGGCCCGTGCCATGTGGCCGGTGCGGGGAGAGATCTAAGCCTCCACGATGATCTCAGTCCCTGTGCTCAGTGGCTGTAATGCCACGCTTCCCTTCGCCCGGGTGGAAATACGACGGGGGAACTTTTTCTAAGAACGTCGCCCCTTTTCTGGGAGTCGTTTGTTAAAACGTGCTCAAAACGTTAAAAGAAAAAAGGAAAACTTACAACAGCAGGGATTGGCTAGTCGATACCGACTCAACTGTTAATCTGGCCGTTATAAAACTTGAAATTCGGAAAAGGGATTGTATTTTTACAAAAAATACATTAAGCGGAAGGCTTACATAATACACACGGGTGCCCGTGGTCCTATGGCCACCCAAGGGTCGGTAACGGCTGAGGTAAGGAAGGATACTCGGCCGCTATACAGCCAAATAATCACTATCCACGTTCAAACGGAGGATCCCCTTTTGGACTGCCCCCATTCCCCCATTTGGACCACCTCATTAGTGTTACGACACAAGGCCACCTACAGTAAGAAAAGCCAAAGGCGGTAAAATGGGCGGAATAGCCAAACTACGTAAATAACAGACCAATCATAGTCAAAGCGCCAGGAGCGCCGGCCACTTGGGCTATTTAGTTTCAAATTACTTTGAACTGGACCTGTCGGGAAGAGGTTGGGATCCAGAGCGCACTACGAAAAGGAGTTCGTACTCCCGCCGAAACTGATCCCAAATGCATTTGGGCGTGGTGTGTCGTATATGTTACTTTCACTGGGGAGCGTTTTGATAGAGTAGTTTCAGCAACTCTTACATGTGCGCTGCGCTTGCTGTAGGGGAACTATCATAGGAGCTGGTTAAACGAGGGCAACAACTCCCAGACAATTTCCGTATCCTTTGAAGAGCTTTCGGCGATCCGCTGCATCACACCAGAGTTCTCTGAAACCTATACGCTCGCAAATTCGCCTAGGATGATTATATATAACCCGGAGAACAATCAACCAATAGCAACGGTACCGACGCATGCCCCAGTCATGACCAAAGCACACGAACCAGCACACTACCCGTGGCGTGACTACTAAATCACCTAGTTCTGTTTCCTGATCAAGTGGAAAGTTCATCTCCACCCCGTTCCACTGCTTGGCGGGGGCATCATCTGTCACCACGGGTTTGACGTCCAGAAAGACTCCTCGACCACCAGATTCCCTCCCAGTACCGCACCTGTCGGATCGTCCGTTGCTACCGTAGTTTTGGCGGCAATGACTTTCGTGCCACTCACGAGCGTGTACTCATCATGCAGCGGATCGTTTCTTGTGATGTCGCCGGCGACTGCCACCCACAACCACGACAGTGCACCAAATTTGGTGAGCCGCGGTACTGGAGCCTGGCGCGAGGCTGATCAACAAAGGCTTAAAAGCAAGGTCTCATCTTCCCAGTTTCCAGCAAGATACTATACCCCCAAGAGGCCCTGCACAATGCGGGCGTGTTGGACTCCAAAAGGTGGGCGCTCGAGCCGTTGTTGGTTCGAGCTTATTTAGTTATATATGTCGTATACCTACCCCCCCGGGGGGGGGGGGGG